>SJYQ01095307.1:474759-511372 GCA_006410935.1 Redunca redunca | reverse complement strand
ATAAGGGTGGTGTCATCTGCATATCTGAGGTTATGGATATTTCTCCCGGCAATCTTGATTCCAGCTTGTGTTTCTTCCAGTCCAGCGTTTCTCATGATGTACTCTGCATAGAAGTTAAATAAGCAGGGTGACAATATACAGCCTTGACATACTCCTTTTCCTATTTGGAACCAGTCTGTTGTTCCATGTCCAGTTCTAACTGTTGCTTCACAGCACACAGATGCATTCATGCACACACACACACACAATGCTATCTCTTATCTTTAAAAAATGTTTTATTTTGTAGTAAATCATAGCTGATAAACAACATTGTGAGAGTTTTAGGTGGATAGCAAAAGAACTCAGACACACATATACACGTATCCTTCTCCCCCAAACTTCCCTCCCATCCAGGCTGCCACATAGCCTTGAGCAGAGTTCCATGTGCTATACAGTAGGCCCTTGTTGCTATCCATTTCAACACCATCTCTTATTTTTAAGAGAAAGAAATTGAATCCCAGAAAGAATTGGGTTAGATTAGATCAACTCTGCTTTTGTCAATGTGAGACAAAAATCAGAGCCTTTATATCAGCTTTAGAAATGGCTCAAGAAATCTTTCCCAGCAAAATACCTTTAAATATCGAAGTGAATTGGCATTAGCTATTTTAAAAAGTGCTAACTGAGAGTCTGTTTTGACTAGCTGCTCTCCAAGGCTCCTCATTAAAATGATAAACACCAGAAGTAGGATGGTGATTTAGTGAAGGCTCTGGGAGAGAAAGGTAAATCTCTCCAGGATTAACACATTTTAGGGAACCATGCACTGCTGCACTTGGGAAAAGATGCAGCTTACCATGAAAGACAAACTGCAAAGCTACTGCTATTTCTCGCAAGAACAAAGGATGAGAGGCAACCTAGACTATATCAGACCAGCTGGGAAGTCACATCTTCCATGACATCTGATGGAGATTTCTATGAGCAAATGTGCTACTGCCAGATGTATAATTGTTTTATAATATCTGCTTTTTGGTTGGATCAGGATATAACAAAATGCCATATTTGAACCAGGCCACACGCAGCTTAGGGCTTCCCAGGTGGTTCAGCGGTAAAGAATCCACCTGCAATGTAGGAGACATGAGTTTGATCCCTAGGTTGGGAAGATCTGGAGAAGGAAATGGCAACCCACAGCAGTATTCTTATCTGGAGAATGCCATGGACAGAGGAGCCTGGTGGGCTATATAGTCCGTGGGGGTCACACGGAGTTGGACACGACTGAGAATAACACAGCAGCAGCAGTATGTAGCTTAGAGACACCACGTGTACACAACTCCTGTCTTATAGTCAACTTCCTCCCCATGTTGAGGGTTGAGTCTCTGAACCACTTTAAATCTGACAATTCTAGGTGAGGAATTGTAGATAAAGAGGAAACACAAATGTTATAATTTGATTACCTTGGACATTTTTATCCTATAGACTTCAATGAGCATTCTAAATAATGCAACTTTAAACTTATTTTGCCATCAATTAAAAGCTTCACGGTTATAACTTGATTTTAAATAGACAAGGCTTCCAAAATACTTGAGATCTTTGTAACCGTCAGCCACAGACAGGCCTTAATTTGGACACTGAGTAGCCAGATTTATTTTCTGGACACTAACTGCTCCAAGCATTATTTCAAGAGTTATCTGCTGGTGTGGGCTTCCTTGGTAGTGCTAGGGGTTAAGAATCTGCTGCCGATGCAGGAGACACAAGAAATGTGGGCTTGCTCCCTGGGTCAGGAAGATCCCCTGGAGAAGGAAATGGCAACCTATTCCAGTATTCTTGCCTGGGAAATCCCACGAATGAATGAACTTGGCAGGCTGTAGTCCATGGGGCTGCAGAGTCTGACGAGACGCACATCTGCTAGTGAGATGATAGGCAGTGGGCAAACCACTTCATGGGTTCATTAAGCAGAAGTATTTCTTCTTCCAGGGCTGCAGCATCTTTGATGGGCATTTTGATATGAATACAATAAAAAGCGAATTAAATAACCTGTTGCATAATACAATGAAGAGAGACATTTTGATCAAGTAAAAACATACATAATTCTAAAAAATAACATTTTTTTCTGATAATATTTATAGAAGAAATACATATTCATTGTGGACTAGGAGAATACAGGAGAAAAAGCTCCCATGATAAACTGCAGTCTTGAATGGTTGTACCTATCCTGGATCACTGTGGGTTTATGTGCTAAGCTTTCTAGGGGAAAAATACACACACACAAACACACTCACATACACAGGCACACAAACACATTCAAATAAACATATAAAAATAATTTTTTGGCTCTTATTGTCTATAACTTTTTAACTTATTCTTTATGATATTATTATTTATTCATGTCATCAAATATTCTATAAAATGAAAATTACAATGAAAGGCATATATTCCTTGTTATGGACATTTCACCACATTTCTGTTTGACATTTAGGGTATCACATCTATAAGTTGTTTTGATCTCTCTTTTCTTTACCCATAACTCTGAGTTTAGTATCTTTGTTAATAAGTAATTGTTTATATCTTTGATTATTTATTCACACAAAAAAAATTCCTAGAGGTAGAATTAGGAATGTAAACACTGTACAGCTTTTTAATTTCTTTAATGCATATAGGTGTATTTCCTATCAAAAAAAAAGTTGGCAGGTAACAGTTCCACTACTCGCATATAATAACTTTCTTAGCACTGGATATTGTCATAAAAATAATTGATACTATGGTGGGTTAAAATGGCACTGGCTTCAAAGTCCCTGTTTTTTATTTGCACAACTTCCCTGGTGGCACAAAGTGTCAGACACAACTGAGCACCTAAGCATACACCTGGTATCTCAGCTGGTAAAGAATCTGCCTGCAATGCAGGAGACCCCAGTTCAATTCCTGGGCCAGGGAGATTCCCTGGAGAAGGGATAGGCTACCCACTTCAGTATTCTTTGGCTTCCCTGGTGGCTCAGAGGGTAAAGAATCTACCTGTAATGCGGGATACCTGGGGTCAATCCCTGGGTTGAGAAGATCCCCTGGAGGAGGACATGGCAATCCACTCCAGTATTCTTGCCTGGAGAATCCCCATGGACAGAGGAGCCTGGTGGGATGCAGTCCACGGGGCTGCAAATAGTGAGACACGGCTAAGCACCCACACACAAACATACACAAATTGAACTCTAAGAAATAAGAAATATTTTCATTGTCCATGTGTATTTTTTCTTTTGTGCATCAGATTTTCACAGTTTTTCCAATTTTCTTACTAGCATATTCGTGTCTTTCTTCCATAGAAGAGCATTCTTTTGTATTAGGAATAATGACCCATTGTCTGTTATTTATGGTGTACCAATTTTTTTCTATCTAGTTTTGTGCTGTTCGATTTTGCTTTTGGCAGTTTTATTGCATAAACATTTTGAATTTTTATGTGCTCTAATATCAATCTTTTACTTTATGTTCTCTTTATTTCTATGCTTGGAAATGCTTTCCCCACTCTGACACAGATATTTATCTGGAACAACATATAAAGCGTGGCTTTACAACTGTTGCTATTTTTAGTGGTTCTCTTTGGGAAGGGCTGGTGAAGTGAGCAAGGTGCCAAAAGAAACCGAGAAGAGGCCCGACGGAGGGGGAGATGCTGACGAGACTTTCACCTCTGATTATGCTCTGAAGGCTCCTGTTCTGCTAACAAGCAGAGAAGATGGATGAGAGGAAGGAAGAAGAAATCTACCTGCTCTGAATGACTGCCCTTTGGGAGGACCAAGGAAATCAACAGCCTCTGTCATGCTTGGGACCTCTGTCTGCTGAGCCTCTTGGGCGCCATCCCTCCCAGGGAGCTTGGGGTGAACGCTGGCCTTTCTGCTTGCTTCTTGTCTGGCTAGAAATGGAAGGGGTTCCCAGAGGAGAGAGAAGGGAAGAGGCACACAAGAGAGCATCTTGAGTTGGCCTCTCTGTGAGAGGGTGAGTCATCCTTCCGTGTCCTCCACCCATCTCTACCTGCCCATCTTTCTTCCTTTCCTAAGTTGAAAATCAAAACACATGCTCAGATGTTTAATTCACAATGAGTGATATGGCAGTAATGGGAGCTTTCATGTGACTGAGGGACAAACATTCAAGAATGAAAGGTACGGGATCCACCAGAAGGAGCTGAGGGCTCCACATGCCCAGGAATTTGACCCCCGAGGCAGCTACCATCTGTGTCTCCCCATGAGGCCAGTCTTGCCTTCCCGACTAATCCCCACAATCACCATCAATACCAATAATTCTTGATCTTTGTTGTTATGATCAGAGCTGTTTGTGCTATGGGACTTATTCCTGGGATTATGCATAGAATCAGTAGAGAGAATGAGAATTGGAGAACAGAACAGTGTTAAAGAGTGAATATGTCACCTTTAATTTCCCTTACATGGCTGCATGCGTGCTAAGTCGCTTCAGTCGTGCCTGACTCTTTGAGACCCCATGGACTGTAGTCTGCCAGGCTCCACCATCCATAGAATTCTCCAGGAAAGAATACTGAAGTGGGTTGCCATTTCCTACTCCAGGGGATCTTCCCAACCCAGGGATCAAATCTGCGGTTGTGTTGGAGGTGGGTTCTTTAACTTTAGTGCCACGACTTAGCAACTCAACAGCCACCACCGTGGCTGAGGTCTTAGCTGAATTCCGCTCTAAAGTGATGGATTCCCAGGTGGCGCCAGTGGTAAAGAATCTGCCTGTCGATGATTTGAGGCAAGATTTCAATCCTTGAGCCAGGAAGATCCCCTGGAATAGGAAATAGTAAGTAACCTCTTCCAGTGTTCTTGTCTGGAAAATTTCATGGACAGAGAAGCCTGGCGGGCTGCGGTCCATGGGTCATGAGTCGGACACGACTGAGTGCAGACACACACACTCAAGTGAGAGCAAGTGAGCACCTTTGAAGGAGACTGTCCTGTTCCTGGTGTTTCACATGGATGGATTTAAGACGGGGTAGGGTCCTAGGAAAGCCACATGAAGGAGGTGGAGTGATGCTGCTGTCTGTATCTATCTGAATCTGATGTTAAACATAAAAATGTTTTCCATGTATTTCTTTACATTCATTTATCCAATCCAGCTGATCGTTACTGCAACTGGAGTGTGTTTTGGGGAAGGTCTGATTTAAAATACAGGCTCCTTGCTGTTGTTGTTCAGTCACTAAGTCACCAGTCATTAAGTCCAACTCTTTTTGACCTCATGCTCTGCAGCACTCCAAACTTCCCTGTCCTTCACTATCTCCTGGAGTTTGCTCAAACTTACGTCCATTGAGTTGATGATGCTTTCAACCATCTCATTCTTTGACATCTCCTTCTCCTTCTGCCTTCAGTCTTTCCCAGCATCAGAGTCTCTTCAAATGAGTCAGCTCTTCTCATCAGGTGGCCAAAGTATTGGAGCTTCAGCTTCAGCATCAGTCCTTCCAATGAACAGGCTCGTTAGCAAGTGATAAAGTCAACTTGGGGTCCCTACATAGGTATGTCTAAGCAAAGACATTTGACCTTCACAGACTCTACTGGTGGTGAAACTTCCTACAGTTCCTGGACTCCTTCATGAGTGGGTGTAGCCATCCCAGGGTTCATGGTGGAGGGGATTCATATTTGTATTTCATGATAGTTCTCTTGATTTCTGATTCAGATCTGTACTTGGCTCAAGCCCAGGGCCCTGGAGGAGGGTAAAATTTGAGGCAGTAAGTCAAAAAGAAGATCTATGCAGGGCACCAGAGGGGAGGCAAATCCTTTTTGCTTTCCAGGAGTGATAACTGAAGGGGAGAAAGATGAGCATGCAAGTACATAATTTATTACGTATATTGATTTGATCTGAGGAAGTGCGAGAATCTATAGGTCAGCGGAACCCAGAAGCTCAACAGACTCCTGACCCCTTTCATACATAATTTATCTCCTTCCCCTTTATATCTTCATTCTTTTATGTGGCTCAAAACCTCCACTGTCTTTCCTGACCTCTCTCCACGGAGGAGCTCACTAGACTATTAGAACTCTGTCTCCAGTTGTAGGCATGTGCTTGGGCTTAGTCTCTCCATGTTTGACTCTTTGCGACCCCATGGACGGTAGCCCACCAGGCTCCTTTGTCCTTGGGGATTCTCCAGGCAAGAATAGTGGAGTGGGTTGCCATTCCCTTCTCCAGGGGATCTTCCTAACCCAGAGAATGAACCCAGGTTTCCCCTCATCACAGGCAGATTCTTTATTGTCTGAACCACCAGGGAAGCCCTAATTACTGTTTATTTAATTTACATGTGGATTCCTTTTCACAGGGCTGCTCCGGGCTCGCCTCACTTGCTTTTGTGATCCCAAGAATGCAGATGAGCTCCCAAGTCCGCACATCTTCACTCCTTGTTTTGTCCGTCTTGACATAATGGCTTATCTGTACAATCTCCTTTGAAATTGTGAATTTAACTCTTCCATGCCTTCCACTCTGTACCACAGAGCAGTAGAAAGTATTTCTCAAACTTTGCTTTACTTTGAAATCATCTTGGGGGGTAAGACCAGGATTCAGTGTTTTTTGCAGCTCACCAGCTGAAATCAGTGGTATTCTATTTTTTTTTTTTTTTTTTTTTGAGAGCCTATGGACCAGAGCCTTGCTATCTCAAAGTGTATGGGATGCCTCAGACTGGCAGGGTGGGCATCAATGGAGCTCATTAGAGATACAGAATCTTAGGCATCCCTTCTGGACTTCCCTGGTGACTCAGAGGGTTAAGCGTCTGCCTGCAATGAGTGAGACCAGGGTTCGATCCCTGGGTCGGGAAGATCCCTTGGAGAAGGAAATGGCAACCCACTCCAATACTCTTGGCTAGAAAATCCCATGGACATAGGAGCCTGGTGGGCTATAGTTCATGGGGTCACGACTGAGCAACTTCACTTTTCTGTCCTGCTGAGTCCAAATCTGCAGTTAAATAAGACTCCCAGGTAATTCATATGCACACTGAAGCTTGAGAAGACTGAAGACTCTCCAATCAGTAAGTCCTAATCTACACTGTCTTCCTTCCCATCCCCTTCAGTCAGTACGGATACGCTGAGTCCAACAAGGTTAGGTTTATTTAGCTTGTTACTATATGGGAAAGTGCATATCCCAGAAACCGTGGGGCATGAAGGGCAAAGGGAAGTGCAAAGGGAAGAGTCTTATTATAGAGTTTAGTTTTGTGCTGTATGATTTTAAGAGCAGTGGACCGACCATCACATTAAACCTCTCCACTCTTAGGTGAGAAGGACCAAGATCCAGTCACCGAACACTGAATTGCTGCTCCTTACCTTCCTTTTGACTTCCCTGATTGCTCAGTTGGTAAAGAATCTGCCTGCCATGCAGGAAACTCCGGTTCAATTCCTGGGTCAGGAAGATCCCATGAAGAAGGGATAGGCTACCCATTCCAGTTTTCTTGGCCTTCCCTTGTGGCTCAGCTGGTAAAGAATCCACCTGCAATGTGAAAGACCTGGGTTTGATCCCTGGGTTGGAAAGATCTCCTGGAGAAGGGAACGGCTACCCACTCCAGTATCTTGGACTGGAGAATTCCAGGGGCTGTATAGTCCGTGGGGTTGCAAACAGTCAGATATGACTGAGTGACTTTCACTCACCTTCCCTTTTTTTTTGGCTGTTCTGTGAGGCATACAGGATCTTAGTTCCCTAACCAGGGATTGAACCCAGGCTCAAGACAGTGGAAATGCAGAGTCTTAGCCACTGGCCACCCTTACCCTTGCTTTTCTGATAGCACCACCCAATCTAGAATGAGACTCCACTTTCTCGAATGCTTCTTCATGAGAAAGGCATTTTGGCATCCACAACACAGTACTGTCTGCTGGTCAGGGAGTGAAAGAGCCTTGATGATCATAAGCAGTTCAGTATTTTTATAGCACAAAACTAGAGACAGTCACGTCATGCTGCTGACGTACATTAAGTTGTATAACAGGGTGCTATAAAAGCCTTTTTGGTAACAGCGATTTAAGACATGAAACACTGCTCCTGGCTATTCTTGTGCTGACAGAGGATGAGAGGGTTGGATGGCATCACTGACTCGATGGACATGAGTTTGGGTAGACTCCGAGAGTTGGTGACGGTCAGGGAGGCCTGACATGCTGCAGTCCATGGGGTTGCAGAGTCAGACAAGACTGAGCAACTGAACTGACAGACTGACTTGAATGTTTAGGCTCCAAGGAGACTTTGCGGAGCTGAGCCAACACTGCTGGGTCTTCCTCAGCTCCAAGGAGGGTGGGATGCTTGTTGCCGGGGGCTGAGAGGAGGCGGGTGAGCGCTTGTTAATCAGTGGGTGTTACGTTTCACTTTTACAAGATGAATAAATTCTCAAAACCTGCTGCTCAACCATATTGTATTGTACTCTTTAAAATCTAAGAGGGCAGATCTCGTGTTCACTGTTCTTATCACAATAAAATAAAAACAAAACTAACAAAAGAGATTTGGAAAGAAGAAGAAGGGGGCTTCGGGGAGAGACTGTTAAGGAGGGTGTTCTGAGGGCGTTTGAGTGTGGGAGTCATCTTTTTCCTCTCTTTACTGAGAAAAGGGCCACGAGGACACATTTTCCCTAAAGACTGTCCTGGTTCTGTATGGAGGGTCTGAGCTCTGGTTTTACCCAGTGGTTGTTCATTGGCAGAACCTGTAGACAAGCTCCAGGGGCACTGAGGAGGTCCTTTGTCTAGAAGATAGTAAAGGGCTGAGCTGATGAGGAGAGGGCCACAGCCATCACCAGAAACCCATCTTCTACCTATTTTCTGTGAGCACCAGACTGATAAGACAGGGAATCCTAGGTTTCCCATGGCAACTGATTTACTGGGGCAGACCAGGATCTCTTGAAAGGCAAAAGCATCCCATACAAAGTGTTTAGGATGGACCAACCATTAGAAGCATCCTTGATAATCTCAGCCTCTGCACTTGGACATCATCTGAGAAGCGATGTGCCCCAGATATGAAAGTTCATGTCTTCCACAAAGCCCGACTCCCTTCCCTTTCTAAAACAGCCCAAAGAGAAGAGAGAGGAGAAGAGGAAACAATTAGAGTAAGCAGCTATTAATGATAAAACTGCCACATTCGCATCAGGTATAGGCAACGCTTGCTCCTTGGAGGAAAAGTTATGACCAATGTAGACAGCATATTAAAAAGCAGAGACATTACTTTGCCAACAAAGGTCCATCTAGTCAAGGCTATGGTTTTTCCAGTAGTGATGTATAGATTTGAGAGTTGGACCATAAAGAAAGCTGAGTGCTGAAGAATTGATGCTTTTGAACTGTGGTGTTGGAGAAGACACATGAGAGTCCCTTGAACTGCAAGCAGATCCAACTAGTCCATCCTAAAGGAGATAAGTCCTGAATATTCATTGGAAGAACTGATGCTGAAGCTGAAACTCTAATATTTTGGCCACCTGATGCAAAGAAATGTCTCATTTGAAAAGATCCTGATACTGGGAAAGATTGAAGGCAGGAGGAGAAGGGGACGACAGAGGATGAGATGGTTGGATGGCATCACCCACTTGATGGACATGAGTTTGAGCAAGCTTCGGGAGTTGTTGATGGACAGGGAGGCCTGGCGTGCTGCAGTCCATGGGGTCACAAAGAGTCAGACATGACTGAGCAATTGAACTGAACTGAGCTGAACTGATAGGCAATCCCATGGCAGCCTTGCAAAGCCTGGTTTATCACATGGGTACCACTGAGGTTCAGTGTCAGCTCGTCAACATAGACAGTCCACAGTGATGTATACCACAATTAATCAGCTATAAGGCTGTCTAATAATCAGACACATATCTCTGTATGTTGCTCACAAAACTATGCTTTTTTTTTTTTTTTGTTCAAAAGTCTTGCTGAAATCAAGACCTGGTATCTCAAGAAAGGTTAATGCCGGCATGCTTATGATTAACCCTCTGACTCCCAGACATTGCCCCTTCCTTTGCCAAATGGTTACAAAATGCTATCTTATTGGGACTTACACAGTGATGATTAGAGCTATGCTGGCTATTTTGAAGAACTCTGGGCTCTTCCCTATTATCTGATTTTATTCACCATCAGACCTCTAGGTGGGGACAGAGTCCCAGAAACTCTTGGCAGATATTTAGCCAGGTTTGGAGACTTGGAACCGTGATCTTGGCAACAGGACCCGGTGGAAGCTGTGGCCTGAGGGAAAGTGTTCCACTTGTGATGTGATTTCCATCCTTCTTGTTCCTGGGCTCACTAGAGACTCTCTGGGCTTCTCCCTCCTCTCTGGTCTCCTTCACTACCTTTTTGGTTTCTTTTTCAATAAGATGCTTGTGATGATGTAAATGTGAATACATTTTCAAATGTTTCCCATACTCTTTCAGCTGTCTTGCTTTTTAAGGCTTTGTAATGGACCAATTTGCTCTACTTGAATCATTTGAAATCGATTTTTAGTAAAGCTTCCGGAACATTGATTATTTTCAGTGTTCCCTCTCTTTATCTCTCTTATCCTCTTTCTTCTCTTAAATTTTTCTAATACACAGCTATACTTTGTATTGGAGTATAGTTGATTTACAGTGTTGCATTAGTTTCAGGTATACAGCAAGTTCATTCTGTTATATGTATACTTGCATCTATTCGTTTCCCTAAACAACACGAGGAACTCTCCTCTTCTTTAAATTAAAAATCCTTTGTTTCTAATCTGTTGGAGTGCCTTGTAACATCCTCCCAAATCACATGGAGTCACAGCATCACAGATGTATAGAGTATTTTAGTTTTATTATTATATGCTCTCAATTTTTATACTTTCTAAGAGAGAGTTTTCTCCCATCAAGTAATAGTCCCATGAAGCCCCAGAGTTTAGAATGTGGAATTTCAGAGTGTGGACTCTGGGGCCCAGCCACATGGTTTCAATAATCAGCTTCACTTTGTGTCTGCTGAACAACTTTTGAGGAATAACTTCATCTCTCTGTGCCCAATTTCATCATCTATGAAATGGGAGAAAAACATAGCATCAACCTCAACCATCACCATAGCTAATGTTATTCTGTGCAAAGCAGTAGAAAGCCGTGACTGGCAAAATGCAGCACACAGTTGATGGAATCAATAAATGGCTGTTGAATGCCTGCTAGGTCTCAGACACTGTTCTAGGCACTAAAAAATATAAACTGATAAATACTTCTTTATCTTAACTAGTGCTGACAATTGTTCTGAAGAATGAGGAAGTAGAGAAAGGGAGTGGGAAAGGAGTTGTACACACACACACACATATATATTTATATGAAGTTTATCTTAGGAAATTGGCTGACATATCTGTGGAATTGTGGGGGCTGGCTGAGTTTCCAACTCTGAACTCTGCAGCAGGCTCAGAGCTCAGACAGGAGTTGTTGTCACAGTCTTAAGTCCAAAATTTGTATGGGAAATTGGTGGACAAGAAGCCGAGGGTTTCTATGTTATAGTTTTGAGGTGGAATTCCTTCTTCTTTGGGAAGCTTGAGTTTTTAACCTTTATGACCTTCAACTGATTGGATGAAGCTCACCTACAGTATCAAGGGTAAACTTTAGTTAAAGTGAACTGATTGTAGATGTCAATCACATCTACAAAACACCTTCACACCAACATATAGACTGATGTTTGATCAAAAAATTAGGCCAGATTGACCCATAAAAGTAGCCATCATAGGAGAGGAGCACACTCTGCTGTTGGAGTTGGTGACATGTGAACTGAGGTCTATTAAAGTTGAAAGATGGAGCGTACAGAGACTGAAGACAGATAGCAGAGAGGGGGCGGTCTGAACCATGACCTTGAGATGAGAGTATCTAACACACATTGGCTACCATTTGCAAGGATCTTCTTATGCTTTAACAATAGTTTTATGCTTTTCTGTAAGTCTCTCTATTTCCATCGTTTCTCTTAAAGTCTTTAGATTTAGTTGTTAAACCATTTGGTTGCTTAAAAAGCCTCACTGAAAGTACCATATAAAAAAATAAGATGATGGCACAACAATAACGCCTCCAGCATTGTTCATTCACCTTGATTCTGCCACAGGAAGTTTTATTTTGCCCTGGAATGCTGATGAAATTTATGTGTTTGTTTAAAATGATAAACAAGAAGTCATGCCTGTGGGACATTTTAGAGTAAAAATTTGCCAGGGGTCCTAGTAAATGCACAACACACACCTGAGTGTGTGGACAATCACATACGCACACACATGCATACTTCCTCTTCCTATCTGAGATGGCCTCCTGTGACCTCGTGTTCTGAAAGACAGTTCTTGCTGATCCTTTATTGTTTGCCTCAGAATATATTGCGGGCTTCCCAGGCAATGCAGTGGTAAAAACTCCACCTGCCAATGCAGAGATGCAAGAGATGAGGGTTCGCTCCTTGAATCGGGAAGATTCCTTGGAGTAGGAAATAGCACCCCACTGCAGTATTCACGCCTGGAATAATCCCCTGGACAGAGGTGCCTGGTGGGCTACAGTCCATGGAGTCTCAGAGAGTTGCATGACTGAAACTGAGCACACACACCGAATACACTGCAGATTTCGATGTGTGTTCCCAGGAATAATGCCGAGGACTGTGCAAGCTTTTTGTTGTTGTTGTTATTGTTTAAATTGAGGGAATGTTTCACCTCTGTAGGATTTCTGAGACTGAAGCACTGTGCTTTCTGCCCATTAGACTTTTCCTTTATGTTGTTCAGTTTGGTTTCCCTGTGAGTGGACAGCTATGCAAACTGGAAAATTCTAAGGTTGGTACCTGATAGTCAGGCCTTGTCATCTTCTGTGTGGTGTGTAACCTTTTGCATTATTCTAATGAAAATGGCATTTATGATGGCAGCCTTCTGTGAACTTTCAAAAAGCAGCTACGATAAAATTGCTACCTGGAAGTCAGATAGCCACTTTAACTTTGAATTGTGTAACAATATAGCAGGGCCAGAGAGAAACCAAAGCAAAATTTTCTTTCCCCTCTAAGAGCTCAACTTTGATATTCATGTTTCATGTCCTCACTGAGTTGAAATCTGTACAATGCTAGGAAACAGCAATTTTTGAAAGAAATGGAAGATAGGTCATCTCCTGGGAATTCTGTGGGTGAGGTTTACAGCCTAACTTTGCTTCTCTAAAGGATGAAGATAATGCTCACTGGACTTTACCTGTGCAAATGCTCTGAACCTTTTGAAATTCCTATTTTGGCTTGAAACTATCCCTCTAAAGGGTCAGAATTTTCTGCCTCGGTTACCTGAAAGCTGACATTCCCCCGCGGCAACCAAATGTATAGAAGTGTTTAAAGCAAAGCCCTCTGATATGGTTGAATTGGAGTGACCATGTACATAGCTTTTGCATTTGCTAACTTTTCATGACACATCTCAGGAGCCTCTAAACATCAGACTGTAAATGCTTGTTGATGTTGAACATCATTCAATTAATTTTCAGAATATCTTTGGGACAGAATCAAGCTCACCTTTGTCTTCCCTATTTTGTCTGTTTGATACTGACTGTCAGAGATGCCTTGCATCTTTCAACAAGATCCATTGATCTGCCTCCAGGACTTCCTTTACATTTGGACCCATCAATTATACCTAGTTGCTTTGTGATTGGTCAAACATGCCCTATGGATGTTTCTTCCCTGAGCTTGCATAGTCTCCCTAGAAAGGGCATGCTCACAATGAATAATTCCCAAAGCCTTGGGCCCTTGTCATTCTGTAAAATAAAATGTACTTTTATGCCTTGTCTCATTTGATTCTCACAGGAACTCTGGAAAGATTTCCCCTGAATGTTTTTTGTAAATATTGATATCGAGTTTTTTTTTGTTTTTTCCTTCTTTCCTTCCAAGTCCTGCTTTTAAGAGAAAGCTGAGTAAGGAGAGCAAGACCTGGAAGCCTGAATCATGCCTCTAATTTAATATTTCCAGGGAAACTGCCACCTCTTCATTTAAACTGGAGTCACAAATCCATATTTCTTCTCTCTCTTTTCTCCTAAGTCTGACAAGAATGCCTCTCTCCGAACTCAGCCAGCAGTAAGCCAAACCTCCTAAAGGAAATTATAGTGTGAACAGGAGGGGAAGTGTGACAGTTATCAGCTCACAATGTGACAGATGCATCCATCATGCCTGCTTTTAGGCCCAGGGTGTAGGGAAAGGAAAAAGGCAATAAAGCAAATAAAAGTGTGGAGGGCTTGACTGACAGGACAGTAAGCACAGCGGTTGTTAACCTCTGACTGAGCCCTGGCCTCTGTGTCCTCCTCACGCCTGAGTCTGCCATCTGGTACCTTCCTGAACCCAAGGGAGGTGCAAACCTCTGCTCCGTCAACAGCTTTCTTGGGTTCTCTTTTATTATTATTATTTTAAAGCATTATTTATCTATTTACTTGGCTACACTGGATCTTAGTTGCAGCACTCAGGATCTTCATTGCCACGTGGCATGTGAAATCTTAGTTCCAGGGATCATCCCTTGCTTTGGAAGGCAGATTCTTTACCACCAGGCAGCCAGGGAAGTCCCTCTTTTATTATTTTTTACTTTTTATTATCTTATTTGGCATGATGTTTAATTATCCAAGAGTTATTCAATGATATGTTGCTGTGATAAAGTTTTATTTCCATTGGAATCTTTAAGAAATTTTAATTACGGTTAAAAAAATCTCACAGCATAAAGTTCACTCTCTTAACCATTTAAAAGTGTACAGTTCACAATACTGTACTGGTTTTGCCATACATTGACATGAATCCACCATGGGTGTACATGAGACCAATACAGTATTGTAAAGTAAGATAAAAATAAATAAATAAAACAAAAAAAAATAACAGAAAGAAAGAAATCTTTAAAAATAAAAAAACCTTCCTGCTGCAACTCACCCCAGTGCCACAAAAGAGATAAAAAATAAATAAAGTGTACAGTTCAGTACTGTTAGGTATATTCACATTTTTGGGCAGCAGATCTCCTGAGTATTTTCATCTTGTGAAACAGAAACTCCATACCAGCTGAACTAGCACTCCCCATTTCCTCTTCCCTCCAGCCCCTAGCAACCACCATTCTACTCTCTATTTCTAGAAGTTTGGCTACTTTAGAGGTCTTGTATCAGTGGAATCTTATAGTGTTTATCCTTTTGTGAATGACTTATTTCACTTAACATAGTGCCTTCAAGATATGTCCATGCGTAGCATGTGATAGCATTTCCTTCTTTTTTAAGGCTGAGTAGTATTCCATCGTGCATATATGCTACATCTCCTTTTTTCTGTCATCCTTTGTTGGACACTTGAATCACTACCATGCCTTGGCTGTTGTGATAATGCTGCGATGAACATGAGGGTGTCCTTTGGATTCTTTTTTTGCACAAAAATGTTTCAAATATAGGGACAAACTACAGCTAGAGATCTTTTAGGAGTCCTCTTAAGAAGAGTTGCTAGCCTATAATATAATATGTAGAAATGTATGCAAAATAAATGACATTACAAATGCTCCGCAAGTGAAGAGAATTAGGGAGAAGAGATTAAAAGTATAGCTTCAAGTTGTCCTTTGCTTGAAGAAAAACAAAAAGAGAGCTGTGGAGAAATGAAATGGATGTGTGGGCTGCCTGTTGGGGAAGCTTCTATTGCCCCCACAAGGATAAAGAGAATAGAGTGAAGTGTGTAGATGGGAGTGGAACATCATGTTTCAGGTGAAGATCTCTCACTTGAGAATCCCCATTCCATGTGCAACTAATCATCCTGTTTTCCATCAGAATCACACATCGCATTAATCAGCATTCCTGAAACACAAATATTTGGTGGCCCTTAGCCTATGGAGTAAAGCTCTCTATCTTCACCCAGCTATGGGAGATCTTTATTATGGGGCCCTGAATTCATTATTTTATCCCTCACTCGTTTCGTGGGAGCTGTGTGGGGGCAGATTTTGTGCTTGACCTAGGTTTTCATCTCAAACCTGTCAACCTTCTAATTGTGTGATCTTCAACTACTTATTTAGCCTCTTGGAATCCCAGTTTTCTCATCTTTAGAAGAGACATGACACTATCTACCTTGGTGGTAAAGATTCACTAGAATAATACTTGTTTAAAAATTTGTACATTTAGCGAATTTAAAAAAAGTTTCCTACCTGAATCTTATTTCCTGTTAATTATACCTCGTGGGTGTCCTTGGTGGCTCAGATGGTAAAGAATCTGTTTGTAATGCAGGAGACCTGAGTTTGATCCCTGGATCGGGAAGATCCCCTGGAGAAGGGAATGGGAATCCACTCCAGTATTCTTGCCTGGAGAATTTCATGGTCAGAGGAACCTGGTGGGCTATGGGCCACAGGGTCGAAAAGAGTTAGACACAACTGAGCGACTAACAGACACACACACATCCCTATCCAATTATCCAATGACTGGTTACTTCTCTAAATTTGCTCATGTCCTATTCTTTACATATAAAACATTCATCTTTTCTACACAATTCAGATCTTAAATATTTCCCAAGGCCTAAATCAAGTGCCAATTCCTACATGGAAGCTTTCCTGGTGAATCTGAGTGGTGACAGGCAACTTGGCAAAGGTATGACATTGTGATACATGTAAAAGTAAATCTGTCATCCAAATCCCAATTTCTCTTATATGTCACACAACCAAGTTAATCTAATAGAGTTTAGGTTTCATTCAACCAGTGGAATAGAATGACTAAAAGTGCAGCTTCTGACGTTCAAGTCAGGCTATCTAAATCTCCCTGCATGCGTACGTGTTAAGTCAACTCAGCCCTGTTCGACTCTTTGCTACCCCATGAAATGTAGTCCATTTTGGTTCTTCTGTCCATGGGGTTATCCCAGCAAGAATCCTGAAGTGGGCTACCGTTCTCTTCTCCAGGGGATCTTCCTGACCCAGGGATCGAACCCACATCTCCTGTGGCTTCTGCATTGCCAGGTGGATTCTTTACCACTGCACCACCTGGGAAGCCCCAAAATTTCATGATTAAACATTTAAGCTTTTTTTTTGTAAAGGAAGGAAGAATATTTTGGGATGTGGTAGATAGAGAAGAAAAGATATGAGTTGTCCATCCCTGTGTCTCATACTCCTGGGCCAAGGTAAACTACTTGAATGGCTTAGGAGTCCTCTCTGAGAACACATGTTTCTAGAGATGGATGAAAAATCAATGGACTCACATCAAGCTCAGTTGTAGTCATTCTCTATCTCTGTTCTTTGAATTCTTCATGCAGGAAAGTCTTTAGGCTTAAATTGGTACCTAGAGCATCTTTGAAAGAAGCAAACTGAGTATCCAGCTGGACACTTTCCTTCCCCATACAGTCACTTTACCCTCCTCCCTTCTCCATCCTGACCTTCCCCCATGTATATCCCTTGGAATCAAGCTTGGTCCTTACTGGTCTCCCAAGGCTATCACATCAGAGGCAATGACTACTCCTCATTGAAATATCCTGTTAAGACTGGATCAGAGGACCAGGATCTGATTATTATCGTTTCAATTACTTCATCTTAATTGAGAGAAATCACACCATTCATATGGCTAGGTTCCACTGACAAACATCTATCGTTCAGTTGCTATGTCAGACTCTTTGCGACCCCATGGACTGCAGCATGCCAGGCTTCCCTGTCCTTCACCATCTCCCAGAGATTGCTCAAACTCATGAAGCTTGTCACCTCCCAAAATCTGTGTCGAGTAGCCCTCAAAAATGTCTGTGTGTTGTTTTTCCCTCAGGGCAGTTAGCTGAGTAAATGCTTCAGGCTCTTTAATGGAAAGAGTAGGGCAGTTAACACAGTTTATACGTATTGTGATGCAGGAAGGACTTTCTTCTGGAGACCTGGCTGTCCTTTTAGGTAATGGGTTCTGGGTCTAAACTGACTCAGTTCCCTAAAGTGTACAAGAGACTGTTTATCTGGGAATATCTTTATTTGTCCTTCAATTTACAAGGATATTTTTCAGGATATAGAATTCTTGTCTGACAATCTTTTTTGTTGCCCCCAGCACTTTGACTATGTCATTCCACTGTATTCTCTTCTTCACTCTTTCTGATGAGAAATCAGATGTTAACCTTGTGAGGAATCCCTTTCATGTGATGGATTTCTTCTCTCTTGCTATTTTCAGGATTGTCTTTATCTTTTGATATTTTGATTAATAATAACTTACCCTATCACCATGTCCCTGTTGCCACCATGTGGGGACCCTGAAGCCCAGCAGTTCCATAGTCACAGTGAAAACCGGAAAACTAGCAACCATGAAGGAAGTAGAGTAGAGAATGCTTGGCTCTCCTCTTAAGTTTCAGTTCCACAGAACTGTTGTTATCTGACCATCCTGGTAGTTCCCTGAGAAACTCCACTTTCAGGGCTTGTGTTTATTTGGCCTAATTCAGACATTGCTCAGTGCAAATAGCCTTTTTTTCTAAGAAGTGTTTGCCAAAGATAGAGTACAATTAGTTAATATCACAGCTGCCTGTGGCACTGATAACTAGTGGGGCAAACAGCAATCACACACACAAAGGAAAAAAATAAAGGAAAATTTTGACAATTAGTTGCTTTGAAAAGCTCCAACATGTTATAGGAAAATCTGGAAGGCCATGACAATGTACAGGGCTACATGCATGCTCAGAACACACCTGTGGCAGACCTTGAGCAAACAGGAAGTGAAAGGTAAGCTAGAGTTGTGAACTGCCTGCCCAAGGCATGTCCCAACACATACACAGAGCTCTTTGGCAAAGACTGGGAAACTTACTGGTTCCAGGAATTTGAGGAAACCTCTGCTCAGTCATTAGCTAGCCACTATGCTAAATAGCTGAAACTCCAATCCTTTGGCCACCTCATGTGAAGAGTTGACTCATTGGAAAAGACTCTGATGCTGGGAGGGATTGGGGGCAGGAGGAGAAGGGGACGGCAGAGGATGAGATGGCTGGATGTCATCACTGACTTGATGGATGTGAGTTTGAGTGAACTCTGGGAGTTGGTGACGGACAAGAAGGCCTGGCGTGCTGCAATTCATGGAGTTGCAAACAGATGGATACGACTGAGCTACTGAACTGAGCTGAACTGATGCTAAGCAGAGACTTTAGTGGCTACACATGACTCAGAAGCAGACTTTACGTAATTCGGGAAAGTCAGTAAACAGAGACCAGTAGAAGAGTAACAAGAGCAAGCACAAAGAGCAGCTGTTTGTGGAACATTTTGTAAAAGCAAATGCCTAAATAAATGTATCCCCACTCCAGTACTCTTGCCTGGAAAATCCCATGGACGGAGGAGCCTGGTGGGCTGCAGTCCATGGGGTCACTGGGAGTCGGACACGACTGAGCGACTTCACTTTCACTCTTCACTTTCATGCATTGGAGAAGGAAATGGCAACCCACTCCAGTGTTCTTGCCTGGAGAATCCCAGGGACAGGGAAGCCTGGTGGGCTGCTGTCTATGGGGTCGCACAGAGTCGGACACGACTGAAGCGACTTAGCAGCAGCAGCAGCAGCAGCAAATAAATGTATAAATATATCTTTAGATCAAAAATGGTGTTTACCTAAACTTGGCTTCTTATATGCAATTATTGGTATTTTTCTTTAGCTATACAGTCAAGATATGGTCAAACTTTTCCAAAGCCTCTTTAACTTTTGAAGATGTAATGCTTATTCTCTTTACCACTGTGGCAGATATTCATATTGCCCCCCAGTTCTTCACTATGTCACTGTAAATTATATATCCAATGCCCTTCCACTGTGGGCAACCTTTATTTTTTTATCTCATTGATACTGATATTGGCCATATGACTTGTAAGCTGAGAGCTTAAATGTGCTGATATTATTTAGCCTTGCTTCCTTATGCTCCGAAATTAGCACAAAAAGAATATGCCCTGGGTTGCCACTGACCCAAGAACAAGGAAGAGATGAATGACACAGATCTGCATTCAACCTGCAGGCTGGAGCAAAGTTCAGCTCACTGACAGCCTAAACTGAGCCATCCTAACCAACCAGAAGAAATACAAGGAAGAAAAATAAAAGCTGCTATAACTCACTGATTTTGAGAAGGCTTTGTTACACAACGTTATTGCAGTAGTGGCTAATACAGTCACTAATTGTGTAAACAATGTGATTTTATGACATTTTAATTTTGACAAGTTAGACTTTTGTACTGATTTTAGTTTTTCTTGAGTTGATCTAGATTGTAACTCTTTGGAAATCCGAAAAAAATATTTGAAGGACGGGGTTTAAATAAATATAGGACATGGAAGGCCATGACCATGTACAGGGCTACATGCATGCTCAGAACACACCTGTGGCAGACCTTGAGCAAACAGGAAGTGAAAGGTAAGCTAGAGTTGTGAACTGCCTGCCCAAGGCATGTCCCAACACATACACAGAGCTCTTTGGCAAAGACTGGGAAACTTACTGGTTCCAGGAATTTGAGGAAACTTCTGCTCAGTCATTAGCTAGCCACTATGCTAAACAGCTGAAACTGTTTAATGCCCAATAAAAATTTACTGATGATGAAGTATAAAATTGTCCTACTTTCTTTTTTTAATGACAATTCTGCTTCCTAGATCATTTTTGCTAATAATTATCAGTAATTTCTTAATGTCCTCTGCAGGTACAATCTCAGTTACTACTGTAACTGAGAAAGAACTCTATTTTGAAATGAAACCTCAAAGGACTTTTCAATTCTGATAAGGTCTCACCTTCTTATTAATTAGGATCCCTGTGAAACACCAGTACTAGAATATAGAACAGCATTGGACATTTGTTTTCTGTTTATGCTTATTATTCAGAAAGTAGATAATTTCTCAGGTCTGATTCACAATTATTTACTAAAACCTACCTGAAAAATGGACTTCTTTGTTAATGGAACCAGTAGGTAAAAATGGAGTACTAGAAAATCAAAATTGTAAAACTACAACTGTGTTAAGGGGGGAAAAAAAAACAGTGTAGAAAAGGTCTATCTACTTTAAGAATAGAGTGCTTTGTCATCAAATTAGTTTTTACTTCTCTTTAAATATTGCTTTATTCTGTTTTCACTAGCTTTTTTAAACAAAGAAGCATTTATCAAATTAAAATCAATATGGATATGCAGAGACAAAGTCTGATATGACACAAAGGGACTAATAATAGCAATTGTCTTGTTATGAAAGGGCTTCCCAGGTGGTGCAGTGGCAAAGAATCTGCCTGCCAATGCAAGAGATGACCTGCAGGAGACTGGGCTTCGATCACTGGGTCAGGAAGACCCCCTGGAGAAGGGAATGGCCACCCACTCCGGGATTCTTCCTTGGAGAGCCCCATGGAGAGAGGAGCCTGGCGGGCTACAGTCTAGGAGGTACAAATAATTGGACACGGCTGAGCACGCATGCACAATAATTTTTAGGTGAGGTGAAACCTTGACCCTCAAAGCCATACCTTATATGTACCTGTTCAAACTTTGATGCTCACAGGTACTGCTTCATTTAAAGTGATGGTGTAATTGATGTTATGATGTTATTATTGGGGAAGATAACTAATAGGAAGACTGAAGACTTAAGTAGTGTATTGCATTGATGAACAGCTGGTATATTATTATTTTCAAGAAGAAGAGGAATACGGATAGAAAGCCTACTGGAAGTCTACGCTCAGCAAAATTCTTCACATCATTGTTAAGCAACTTATTTCCTGGTGCCTTCGGATCATCACAGTTGCTGTCAATTTTTACCATTTTGAAAGAGCAAGCTTTGGGAAAGTTCAGTCTACAGGGTCACAAGAGTCAGACATGACTGAGCGACTGAACTGAATTGATTGAATTCCAAGATACATCCTAAAATAAATCTGAATTTCCAATGAGCAGGTGGAAACATAAGTATCTAATTTAGTTTCCAGTTCTTATCATTTTAAGAGTACATTTGCAAAACCCAGCTTTGTCTCCTCATGGACAGGTAAAAGATGCGGGGGGCTGGTTATCTCTGAACAGGATGCAGTGAGAATTAATTAGCTAATGGGTGACATGTGCTCTAACTGCCACTGATGATGTGCTGGGGTTATAAGAAGAGATACGTGTGTGTGTGTGTGTATATATATACACACACATATATACTATCTCTAGTATATGGCCTTTCATTTCTTTCTCATGATCTTGAGAATGACTCTCCCTCCCCCTTTTTTATCCAGCTACTTTGGTCATTACATTGAAGATCCACTTGCTTGAGATTTATTTTTTTAATGACTTAGAAGATTAATTTGGAAGGGCAGAGTATATCACTTCTTCTGTTGAGTAGGTAGAAAATTAGATCAGCAATTGAAATCTCAGCTGGCTTCCTTCTGTGCTCTGTGAGCTCAAGAGGCTCAAACTAAGGGTGTCACAGTCTTGTCAGCTTCACCTGAGAAGTGAAGAGGGCGTGCATCACCGCTATTCCTGCTCTAGACCATTGATTGGCTCAGCTGAAATGAGAGACCAGCTTGAAGCTCTGCATTCCCCTCCCTTTGCAGGCATTGTTCTTTCCTCAGGCACTCAGTGACTTAAATTACAGAATTGGCAGTGACTTTTCAACTTTAGAATGCTAATTGAATGTAGTCGTGTGAGATGAGAGACCTGTGATGCTCCAGGGAGAGCCGTCTAAGTTTCATTGAGATTTTTACAATCAACAGGCTTGGATACAGGTGTGGTGCAGTAGCAGGGAGGGCATTCAGTGGAACTTTTTTTTTTTTTTCTTTCTTTTTTTTAAATATTTCACAAACTTTATTCAAATTAATGAAATAGTCACAGAGCAATAAAATATCAATTCTGAAGTGATGTCAGTATCATGCAGAAGGAGAGAGAGGGAGAGGGTGGGATGAGATGGGAGAATGGCATTGAAACATGTAAAAAAAAAAAAAAAAAGAATACTGTAGTGGGTTGCCATTTCCTTCTCCATGATTGGGTACTTTCAACAGCATTTATTTCTCACAGTTCTGAAGGCTGGAAGTGCCAGATCAGGGAGCCTGCATAATTGGGCTCTGGTGAGGGCCCACTTTCTATAGGAGACTGCCTCGTATCCTCACATGGCCAAAAGTGAGCACACCTAGCCCTCTGGCCTCTTCTTACAAGGTCAGTAATTCCATAATGTACTCCACACTAATGACCTAATTCAAAGGCCCCATCTTCAAATACCATCACACCAGTGTTGGGGTTCAACATACAAATTTTGCTGGGACATAAATGTTCAGTTTCTTGCTAGGAGTAAAAGCAACAGTTCTTTTAAAATCCCAAGTGGTACTTTATAAAGACACATACACACAACATCAGTACATATCAGAGTGAATGATTTTATGGAAATGAGAACAGGAGTTCAATAATAGGATCTTCCAGTTGGCAGTTCTACTGACTGAAATGTCTGCATCTGTAGTTGTTCTAGTGAAACAACCTTGGCCAGGGCAGACTTGATGTTTTTCTCTGCTTGGCTACACTTCAGGCAGATTTTTTTCCTGCCTAGAGGCCCCGGATGTCCCTTTTCTTAGAGCATGTACTTTAGAACACTAGTACTTGTAAATTCTTTGCTCCTTGAAATGTATGTAAATCTTCACCCAGCTTCTCACCACTTTTACAACCCAAGAAATGACTTTCTCAAGGACTCGAGGAACCATCTCTCTGAAACTTAAACATCAAGTAAGAAACACCTCCACGCACCCATCTCCTGTCTCTGTGGGAGGTGGGAGCTAATTTGGATGGGTGCTGACCAGAAACCTGATGGCACAATTAGGGAGAAAACTGTTCACAAATATGATAGGAGAAGGGGGTGACAGAGGATGACGTGGTTGGAAGGAATGCACTGATACAAAGGGCATGGGTTTGAGCAAACTCTGGGACATAGTGAAGGACAGGGAAGCCTGGCATACTGCAGTCCATGGGGTCACAAACAGCTGGACACGACTCAGTGACTGAACAACAACAACCATGTGGGCAATGCATCTCCTTCAACGCGCTTACCCTCATGCTTAAGCCCCTCCCCACCTTTGGTTTCAAGTGGAATTCATTCCTTTAGGTTCTATCTCCCACTGCAATAGCCTGAATAAAATCTTCCTTACCTGCTTACATATATATATATATATTAATTGGAGGTTAATTACTTTACAATATTGTATTGGTTTTGCCATACATTGACATGAATCTGCCACAGGTATACACTTGTTCCCCATCCTGAACCTCCCTCCCTCCTCCCTCCCCATACCATCCCTCTGGGTCATCCCAGTGCACCAGCCCCAAGCATCCAGTATCATGCATTGAACCTGGACTGGCGATTTGTTTCATATATGAGATTATACGTGTTTCAATGCCATTCTCACAAATCATCCCACCCTCTCCCTCTCCCACAGAGTCCAAAAGACTGTTCTATACATCTGTGTCTCTTTTGCTGTCTTGCATACAGGGTTATCGTTACCATCTTGCTAAATTCCATATATATGCATTCTTTATCCCCTGTGATTTTTGCTTTGACATCTTACCTGTTTGAGAATTGAAGTTACAAAATCCATAGAGACAAAAAGATACAGGATCAACAAAGAAGACTGAGGAAGATTTAGGGAGATTGTAGATGGAAAGTGAGGATTATTATATTCTCCTAACACTGAGAGTTAGTTGGCAATCTACATTTCAAATGTAATTCTGTTCAGAAAATAAGCTCAGATCCAATACTCAAAATATAAGAGATTATAGTAAATATATAATTGTTTGCAGTTGTCAGTAATATATTGCCTCACTTCCTCAAAGTTCCTAAGAAAATAATACATATTAGAAAATGGTTCCAAAGGAGAATTGCTGAAGACTTAAAACTATAAGAAAGAAGCACAGTGTCCCTTGTTTGTGATAGAGTTCTTGTTTTGTTTGCAGAAAGAACCACTGTCATATGTGGCTATTATAAAAAATGTCACATTTGTAACAGTGGAAATCAGGTACTGTAGAATATGGAGTTAAAAAAACTTGAATATCTCTAGTGAATTTTGTACAGTAAGATGATTGAATGAGTGAGTGAAAGTCGTTCAGTTGTGTACAATTATTTGCCACTCCATGGACGGTAGCCCACTAACTTCCTCTGTCCGTAGATTTACCCAGGCAAGAGTACTGGAGTGGGTTGCCATTCCCTTCTCCAGGGGTAAGATGATTAACCTCTTGAAATTACACCAAGGCATTGTTTAAAACAGATTCCTAAGTACCATTTTTTAACTTATAGCTATTAAATTTAATTTATTATGTTTATTGTGGCATAAAATATCTAATGATATTTTATTTTTTATTTTCAGCAAACTATTAATTGCCAACTGCTATAATTCAGGCATAGAACTAGGTTTTCCAGAAAACACTTCTCCTTAGGACACACATGGCTTAATGGTGGAAAGAAATGTATAAACCAGTAGCTTAATGCCATGTGGTAAATTACCTAAGGACTTCCCTGGTGGTACGGTAGTTAAGAATCTGTCTTGCAGGGCAGGGGGCATGGGTTTGATCCTTGGTCAGGGAACTAGGATCCCACATCCCACAGAGCAACTAAGCTTGTATACTGCAACTGGAGCTCTCACCTGCCACAACTAAGGTTTGACAGCCAAATCAATAAATAAATACATATTTTAAAAAATGATCTAGGAGCCTATAGATGTAAACTTCAATTCCACCAGTCCATTTTGCCCTTATTGCTGTTCTTTAAAAAAACCCAAATAACCTTCAGAGATGTTCATAAATCTGTTGCAAGTAGCTTCATACACTCATTCATTTAGGAGATATTTATTATCTACTATGCACCAGCATTGTTTGAAGTATAAGAAACATAGTAGGATAAAAGAAGACCAAGTCCCGCTTCCCTGGTAACTCAGCTGGTAAAGAATCCGTCTGTAATGCAGGAGACCCTGGTTGACTCCTGGGTCAGGAAGATCCACTGGAGAAGGGATAGGCTACTCCCTCCAGTTTTCATGGGCATCCCATGGTGGCTTGGATGGTAAAGAATCCACTTGCAGTGTGGGAAACCTGGGTTCATTCTCTGGGTTGGAAGATCCCCTGGAGGAGGGCATGGCAACCCACTCCAGTATTCTTGCCTGGAGAATCCCCATGGACAGAGGAGCTTGGCGGGCTACAGTCCATGCAGCTGCAAACAGTCGGACATGACTGAGTGACTAAGCACAGCAAGTCCCTGCTGTCTAGTATGAAAGAGAAATGATAAATAGAAGAGAGATTTCTAATATATTTGGTTGTGATATGTTCTGTAAAGAAAGACACAGTTGCATGAGCATGATCAGTGAAGAGGGGAGATTCCAATTTAGATAGGGTGGCCAAGGAAAGCCTCTCCAATTAGGGGTCACCTGAACACAGAGCTGAAGCAAAGGAAGGGAGGTGGAAAGTCAGAGCAGAAGTAAAGGGCCAATGCACAGAGACCTTGGAGGTGAGGCAAAAGTTTCAAATTTTACTTGACATGTGATGAGGAGCCTTGATGAGTTGAGAGTGATATGCCCTGAATCAATGAACATTTTGTAAGGATGACTCTGGGCAACGTAGGAGGCAGGCAGAGACCTACTCAGGAGGAAGGTACTGACATCATCCAGGTGACAGCTGATGGTGGTTCAGATGAGTGTTTCTCAACGTTGGCACTGTTGACAATTGAAGGGAGATAATTCTGTATCCTGGAGTGATATCTTGTGCATTGTAGGATGTTTAGCAGCATTGCTAACTTCTCCACACTGATGCCAATAACATGCCCACAGTGATGGCAACAAAAATGTCTCCAGCCATGATCAAATATCTTTTGGAAGGCAGAAGTCATTCTCATTTGAGAACCACTTACTTACACTGAGTAGGCACTGGTGGAAGTGATGAGAAAGGCTCTTTCTGGGTGTGTCTTACAGGCAGAATGGCAATTTGTCTTGAGTGTGGAGTGTGATGGACAGAGAGGAGGTAAACAGAAAGGAGGTAGGAGATAGGAGGGCTGTAGGGGAAGAGCGGTGATTCACTGATGCTGGAGGTCAGGTCATTTGATTAACTGGATTAATGCTGACACCATTACCAAGAAGAGACTTGAACAGACAAATGTATTGGATTGTGGTTATGCAACTGAGATTGTTTTGTATTCAATATTTTGATTTTGTGCACCTAAGTAGCATAGCTTTTAAGGTATATTTAACATTTCAATATTAAAAGGAATAAAGTTTGAAACTTTTTAGGGAACAATATCCCTTCAATATAGAGTCTGATTTCAGTGCCAATGACATTTTTCAAGAAGTTATGTTTCTGACCTATGCTCATCCAAACTCAAATTATTCCATAATGGTTTCATGTTCCTTCTAAGGTGTCCATATTTCTCCCTAAAGCACTAGATAGTTATGCTCTTTCCTGATTGATGTCTTGCCTTTTATCAACCAGACTAAGTGGGAGACAAGATGGATTAGAGTAGAGTTCATTTTCTAACTAGCTGAGGCTCTGTTAGATGTAAAATTTCAGCACTAAACATTGTCCCAAATTCTGCAAGTTTGCTCACTCTGCAGAAATACATTATTGACGCTTATATAGAATGTCTTTGAACATGCATCAAGACATTTTAATAATTTAAAAATAAAATTCAAACACCTATCTAGTCAAAGCTCTTGATATAAGATTTTTGAAATGAAGCTAAATATGGAAAACAATTTTCCTAAACTCTTGAGCTTTTCTCAAATCATGCATTTTCTGGTCTCTGGGCTTATAAGCTCCTCACTGCAAGTCCACNCTCCTCACTGCAAGTCCACACTCTTCACCAAACACACACACACACACACACACACACACACATTGGCATTCTTGTTGCATCTTGGAACCAACCCCCCATGGATAACAAGAGGCAACTGTATATGAGTATATATGTGCATGTACTTATGTACATATATACATTAGTGTGTATAAATGGAATACAATAAAAATATTTAAGTATTTAAGTTCCTTTCTCTACACCAACCTAATTCTTAGACAGCAACTTCAGATTTTTTTTGAGTATATAAAGCATAATCACATAGGTAAGCCACTATCCTTACAAAGGAAAGTAACTTGTGAAATGTGCTGTTAACAGTTTCCTGTAAAATCCTTGTCTTAGAAAGTGAATTTTAGGGTTACCTGAGTCACTTTAATGTGGCATTCTTTTTGTTTAAAATGACATCTTTCAGGTTTAGTAACAGAAGTGGTTTTTTATTCAACACAAAATGACACAATTCTGGAATGTTCTCTGTCTGATAAACTTGTTATTCTCAAATATTATCAAGACCATCTTCTGGACCATTTTCCTCTCTCCTCTCTTCTCCCACATTGCAGTTCTCTCCATTTATGACTATTAATGCTCTGTACACACCTCCTCTGTAGTATTCTGTACTCATATGTGCCTGATTATTCCTTTTTTTCCAGCCTTTTAAAAATTTTCCCTTGTGCCATACAGTAGATTCTTGTTGTTCAGTTGCTAAGTTGTGTCTGATTCATTGAGACCCCATGGACTGCAGCATGCCAGACTCCTCTGTCATACTATCTCCCAGAGTTTGCTCAAATTCATGTCCATTGAGTCAGTGATGCTATCTAGCCATCTCATCCTCTGTCATCCCCTTCTCTTTTTGCCTTCAGTCATCAGGGTCTTTTCCAATGAGTTTGCTCTCTGCATTAGGTGACCAATATTTTAGAGCTTCAGCGTCAACATAGAGAAATTCTGCAGAACACTAGCCAGGTAGGGAACAGCTGAGTTTACTCCTTGCTATGAAGGAGATGGAGAGACGTAAAAACTCCACAGAAGCCCAGGGCCCTGAAACTCACTGACCTTCCACCTTAAAGCTGGCTATTGCATTTTCAGAAGAGTCAGCCTTTAGCAGCATGAATTTTCCTCCTCTTTTACTTATCAGGCTTGAAGGCATATCTGGTCTTCCTATAATACATATAAGTTATTTCTGCAATAATTTTCAAAGTGTTCAATCAATATTGATAGGAGAATAAAGCAAAATGAATGTTTAAGTTATTCCCTGCAGTGGCTTGTCCTCTGTCCTGGGAGTCCAACCAGGGGATATCAAAACTATCTCACCACATCCTTCATAGCATGGAACCCAGGACATCTTCCTTTAGGGTTCCAGCACCAGGCTTCACTACTGCAAGGCTCACCAATATTTCTGTCATTCTTTCTCCTGTTGATTATCTAGTTCCTCCAGCGATAGCTCTATATCTAGATCCAAATGCTCATCTCTTGTAACATTCTCCCCTAATGTCTGTTACTCTCTTTCTGTGCTTGTTCATAGGTCTGCCATCTTGAAGACAATATCTTGATTGCACAATAATATTGATGTTTGCAACCATCCCTCACCCTCTCGTTCCACTTGCCCAGCTCCATTTTCATAGCAATTATTATCTTCTAAGTCACTGTATTGTGGAGAAGGAAATGGCAACGCCTTCCAGCATTCTTGCCTAGAGAATCCTGCGGACAGAGGAGCCTGGTGGGCTGCTGTCCATGGCATCACACAAAGTCGGACACGACTGAAGTGATTTAGCATGCATGCATGCATTGGAGAGGGAAATGGCAACCCAATCCAGTATTCTTGCCTGGAGAATCCCAGGAACAGAGGAGCCTGGTGGGCTGCCATCTATGGGGTCACATAGACACACAGAGTCGGACACGACTGAAGCGACTTAGCAGCAGCAGCAGCAGCAATTCACTGTATAATTAAACTATTGATTGTGTTTATATTTCATTTCCTGTATCCTCTCACTAGACTCGAATTATAGGAAATTTTGCCTATTTGGGTTATTAAGATATCCCATTGGATTATAGTAAATATGTGAAAACTGAAGGATGAGTGAATACTTGGCCTTTTCGCCATTCCCATTAGTAGCTGACTACACTGCACTCCTGTGCACATCCCCTGCTGTCAGTCAGTGGAGGGCTTATCACTGTGAGTGTCCTTCCATGATGCCTGGCCTGGAGCCCACTGCACACTGACTGAAGGTCTCTGTGGCTTCTGTCTTTTGGTTCATTGTGAATTAATCTAGTTTATCTTTTGGTGGAAAAAATGATATTTCCTGGATGATAGTTTTTATTGAACCAGAAACTGACAGATTAGAAGAATGTTAATGGCACATTCAGGTTGGCTTTTCACCCACCTCTCTAAGACTTTGTTACCCTTGAAAAAGGATATAATTCTTTCTTCCTTGACAGGGTCAGCTTTCTAAATTTCTGACCGTGTCTTATTAAGAGGTTTTATATATTTAAAACTGTGAAGTCCTAAAATGAAACTTAAGATGTAAAGACTACAGGTGAATGGAACAAATCACTTGTTCTACCACATTCCAGGTTACTGTTCTGAATACACGATTTGTTGTTGTTCAGTTGCTCAGTCATGTCCGACTCTTTGCAACCCCATGGACTGCAGCACACCAGGCTTTCCAGGCTTCACCATCTCCTGGAACTTGCTCAAACTCATGTCTACTGAGTCAGTGATGCCATCTAAAGATCTCTTCCTCTGTCATCCCCTTCTCCTCCTGCCTTCAATCTTTCTAGTATCAGGATCTTTTCTAATAAATTGGCTCTTACATCTGGTGGCTGAAGTATTGGAGCTTCAGCTTTCGCATCAGTCCTTCTAATGAATATTCAGGATTGATTTCCTTTAGGATTGACTGGTTTGATCTCCTTGTAATCCAAGGGACTCTCAAGAGTCTTGTTGAACACCACAGCTCAAAAGCATCAATTCTTTGGTATTTAGCCCTCTTTATGGTCCAACTTTCACATCCATACATGACTACTGGAAAAACCATAGCTTTGTCCATAGGTACCTTTGTTGGCAAAGTAATACTGATTACAAGATAAACAGGGATAAATTATATGTGATAACAGTCAATGACTAAAGGTGTCTTAGGTATAAATATACATATACATATCTATATCTNGTATTTTTTTTTTTTTTGTTTAAAATGACATCTTTGAGGTTTAGTAACAGAAGTGTTTTTTTTTTTTTTTAATTCAAAACAAGATAACACATTTTTTTTTTTTTACCATGCCATTCATAGCTAATACCATCATTGAGCTGGGTTCATATGTTCTTGTGTGTAAAATGCTCTGTTTCACAAGGGTTACATTCATTCCTAATACTTTGTTTCTGTGTTGTTGGTGAAGTCTGCCTTAGCTCTTTTCCACTCTCAGCCATGCAATTTTGTATAATTATAAACACTGCCTAAACCCCTATTACTATGACATGAAATTTCCAGCTGAAGACAAGATGCATTTATATCAGCATGTTAGCATTATTATCAAAAGCAAAAGCAGGTCTAATGTTATTCTTCTTACAGACAAGGAAATAACTCTTCCTTTTCATCCTACTTCATACTCTGCACTAGCATTATCCAGTTTTTTTTTTTTTGTCTTCCAGAAATTCTGCATAATTCTCTAAGAGTGTTTAGCCATTTTGAGAGAAATAAACATGGAAAACATGGTGAAAGCCCCTTCTTTTGAAAGGTTTTATTTTCCACACTCTCTGCTCAGGTGACTGTTTTAATAAAAACAACTGAAAAAAAGCAAAAAGCACATCCTCTTTTTCTAGCTCCACATCTCTCAGGACATGCATTTCTACGTAGAGCTGGACGGGAAGAGAGAAGGGCTTCTCATGCTTCAGCCACCCTCTGCTGTCACTGGTCAGCCCTGGGACACGAGGTATACCTTTGGGTTTGGGAAAAAGACACTGCCTAGAGCCTCACCAGCCAGCATAGCTCATTCTGTGCCTTCAGCAGAATGAGCCTCTGTGTGTCATGATCTTTGTGACCCTGTGACCTAAGGCTACTGCTTCTTCAGAGGCAACACAGAGAGGCCTGGGTCTTTGGTGCTTAGAATATAGAGTCAGGACATGAGGATTGGGTTCCAAGGCCAGATACTTTAAAATTTTTCTTGTTTAGAATCCAAAATTTCCTCAAATTATTTGATGTCAAGCGTTTTTCACAGAGCAGCCAATGGCACCATTCTTTCATGACCTACAGTTTGGCAAGGCTCGTCTAACTTGCAGATGCAGTCTTACAGAATCGTATACAATATCCTATAATAACCTATGGTGAAACAGGATATGAAAAGGAATATATATATACACACACACACATACAACTGAGTGAGTCATGCCACTGCACAGAAGAAACAACCCAACATTGTAAACCAACCACAGCTCAAAAAAAAAAAAATGTTTAAGGAAGTAAAGTCAAGCTCTATAATTTTACAACGAAAACTCTGAGGCTGTGAGGGCTACAGCAGTGCAAGGCACACTCTTATATCTGGGTGACTTGAATCAGGCCTTCTGTGGTTGTTCCACAGTGGAATGGTTAACACTCTGGACTGTGAATCAACTCCTCTGATTTTAAGCCAGGTGGTTTATTTTATTTTTGTAAGAATTCTTTAAAAAAAGAAAAGTTTGTTTATTTGGTTGCATTGGGTCTTATTTATGGCACACAGGATCGGATCTTCGTTGCATCTTGTAGGAGCTTTTGTTAGGGCTCACTGTCTCTCTTGCTGTGGTGCACAGACTCAGTAGCTCTGTGGTGTGTGGAATCTTAGTTCCCCAACCAGGGATCAAACCCTTGTCCCCTTCATTCCAAGGTGGATTCTTTTCCTGGATCGCCAGACACTTTAAAAGGTGCACAGCCCTCGACACAACCATATGTAGTAGATACAATTATCTACACGTGGTGTTGATATTTATATTCACTACATATATCAAGAGGGGCCAGCTGTTCATAAAAATTAAAAAAAGAAATAGGAAAAAGAAAACTTGCCCCAAACTGCATAAGTGTTGAACAGCAGGTTCAAGACCCAATCAACCTGATCCCAGGTTTCTAAATTCTTTTCTAATTCTCTGTGGCTGAGACTCTAATTCCTGAGTCTCACACTGTCTAGAACATGCCGATCTCTTTGGGTATTGCCAGATAGCCTGTCCTGATATTTGATCACAGTTAACTTTTTTCGAGCAAATATAATATATTCATATCAGTTAATTAGTTACTGCAAAGGAGACAGAGATAGAGAATACTTTCTTTGCCCTCAAGGAGCCATTAGAGATGAATGCATAAAAACAAGAATACCTGGATAAGTTGCCACACAGGGAACTATGAAGCATTTCTTAGAGGAGCAAGGAAATCTTTAGGAAAGAAGTGATGCTGACTATAGATCATGAAAATATAGAAAGAATTTTGATAGGAAGAAATGAGGGTCTTAGGATTCCTGGAAGAAGTGAAATTCTGAACCAAGACACATAGAAGACTTCTGGAAGTTGTCTAGGGATGGTGATTGGTTTATTTTGGATGGGAGATAGGGCAAGAAAGAAGTAAGACTGGAGAGGGTTACCTTAGGAACCTGGAGGTTTATTCTATAGGTAAAGGGGAACTATGGACAAGTACAAGCCAGGAGAGTAATGCACTGAGAATGATGCTTTCTGAAAATAACATGAACCATTCTAGGAGAGCAAATATAAGAAAGTGTGTTGCTGAACCTGCCACTGCTTGTGGATGAACAGTCATTTGCTCTCCCAGCATCTTTTCTGAGGGCGTATGTGAAGTGACTGTGTCTCTGAGAAGCATGTCAGGGAGACAGAAGGGAGAGGAAGGTAGCCCAGGGCTTCAGGTTGTGCCTGCAGCATATTGGCCAGCTCCTGCGCTGTCTCTGGCTTTAGTGGCTGCATAGAAGTTGCAAGGCTGGAAGTGAGAAGCATATGAAGAAGGCAAAAGACAAGACGATGAGCAGTAGCCATGAGCAACAGGAAGGACTGGGAGTTACTTGTTACAGTGGGTTCCTTGGTCTATAGCACAGCAGCAACTGGATCTACGACCATGGGAACAGCATCACCATTGCTAACGTTGCTCCAGCTGAAAGCAAGGCAAGTACCCGAATCTGGGGTGGCACATACGGGGAGGGAGGAGGGAGGGGGGTTCAGGATGGGGAACACGTGTATACCTGTGGCAGATTCATGTTGATGTATGGCAAAACCAACACAATATTGTAAAGTAATCAACCTCTAATTAAAATAAATAAATTTATATTTTAAAAAAAAGACAAACATGGGACAGAATTGGAATTTATTTAGAATGGCCATAAAAGGCATCCCTGAGAGATGATTTTGAATGAAAGAAGTGAAAAAGGAAAATAAAGGCAAACTCCCTATTGGCTTTCAGGGAGAGATTTTTAAAGACAGCGTGAGGGAGAGGGTTGTAGGATATGTGATCAGCTTGTGGATAATCTTCTGATTGATTGGTAGTGAACCAAGGAGTCAGGATCATCAAACTTCTGGTTCCAACAGGTCTGGGGTCTATATGCTTGTGGGTAGTATGCAGTTACCTTCTACTTGGTGGGGGTTTCAGTATCTGCCAAACAGCTCAGGGGACATGGTTCACAATATTTTCTATAACCTTAAAGGAGGAACTAAAAGTCTTTAACTTTGTTTAATGGCTAAACCATTATTATTTTGTCTTGTTTGACTGTTTCCTTTTGTTTCTGAATTTTCTCATTTCTCTAATTAAATTTATTATTTGGAACTTGGAGAATGCCTAGGAGGTTAAAGTTTTTCCACAAACTAGAGGCAGGTGCTTCCCTGGTGGCTCAGAGCTTAAAGTGTCTGCCTTTAATGCGGGAGACCTGGGTTCGATCCCTGGGTCGGGAAGATCCCCTGGAGAAGGAAATGGTAACTCACTCCAGTATTCTTGACTGGAAAAATCCCATGGATGGAGGAGCCTGGTAGGCTACAGTCCATGGGGTCGCAAAGAGTCAGACAGGACTGAGCAACTTCACTTTCACTTTCAATTTCAGAGGCAGGTGCAGGACATGGAGGTGGGGGATTCTGTCTTGGGAAGGCTACATAGAGTCTTAGTTGCTTAAAATATAATCACATTGCAAGTTCAGTTCAGTTCAGTTCAGTTCAGTCTCTCAGTTGTGCCTGACTTTGCAACTCCATGGACTGCAGCACACCAGGCCTCCCTGTCCATCACCAACACCTAGAGTTTACTCAAACTCATGTCCATTGAGTCGGTGATGCCATCCAACCATCTCATCCTCTGTTGTCCCCTTCTCCTCCTGCCTTCAGTCTTTCCCAGCATCAGGGTCTTTTCCAAAGAGTCAGTTCTTTGCATCCGGTGGCTAAAGTACTGGAGTTTCAGCTTCAGCATCAGTCCTTCCAATGAATGTTCAGGACTTATTTCCTTTAGGATGGACTGGTTAGGGCAGGTTAGGGCTTTAATACGAATCAGCAGGGGAGCAGGGGAGAGGGGAGTGGTGGTGGTGATGCCAAACATTTAGTTCCTAACATTTGTTGTTTGTCGTTCAATCACTAACTCATGTCTGACTCTTTGCCACACCATGGACTGTAGCATGTTTACATTAGACTTTAGTTACTATCGAGTGTGGGCTAAAAGCTCAGAGGTAGTGACTGGGGAATATTGAAATTGGTAACATTAAGGTATGACAGTGGGAATAAATTGACAAGGTAGGGTTAAAGAGATCCTTAGAAGAGAGGAATTCAAGCAGTTGAGAGGCTGGGTTTCTGGAAGGTTGATCAATGTGAGCTTTAATTATAATGGGAAGTATTGGAAAGAATGACATTAGCCACATGGGAAGTGATTGTAACAGGGAGGCAAAATGTCTGATGAGATGACTCAGTCCTGGGAATTTCAATAGACGGGAGAGAAAAAGTTCTGGAAATGATGAGGAACAAAGGGGACACTTATTTCAGCTTCAGAGGCCATAGCACACAGAGAGTGGGAGACAAATAGCCACTGCTCCATTGCAAAGGACTGGCTCATTGGAAAAGACCCTGATACTGGGAAAGATTAAAGGCAAAAAGAAGGAGGCAACAGAGGATGAATTGGTTAAATAGCATCTTTGACTCAATGGATGTGTATTTGAGCAAATTCCAGGAGATAATGAAGGACAGGGGAGTGTGGTGTGCTTAGTCCATGGGTTTGCAAAGAGTCAGATACAACTGAACAACAACAGAAGGCTGGAAGGAAATCAGTGCCTTTAGGGGCAGCCAGGGTTCAGTCATTTTAAGAATGTGATGGGGACTTTGGGGGAAGATGCTGAGGTTAAGGGAAAGGACTGGCTTACTGTTTCAGGGGTGCAGTAAATGAAAGGTTTCAGGAGACGGAGGGTGGGTGATAGAATCAAGAAAAGCAGCTTATGGAATCGGGTATGGATTAACCTTTGGGCAATGAAGAATGACCTTGGATTTAGGTCTTTTGTGGTGGCTGAGATGAACAGGAATAAAGCATACAGTTAGATATGTCCAGCTGGTTGAAAGTCCAGACTGGTGGATATGGGGTGAGGGTGAAAGGAATGAGGGATGTGGAGGCAACTTGACAGAGCAGGAGGAGTTCTGGTCTCCCACTGGAGCTCAGCACAGGCATACCTTTCCTGCTCCTGGATTTAGTTCAGTGGTGGTCTGAGAGTTGGCCTTCCTCTAAGTGCAGGCACTCCCCTGACTCTTTCATAAGGACTCCTTCCCTCATCCTAAGTGCTTAACAAATGTTGAGTGGTTAAAATGGCCAAGAGTGAGGATGGTATGGGCAACATCCAAAGCAATTCCAGGACTAAATTCCAAAGGATGGAGTTCAGTTCCACTGGGATCTTAATCCATAGTTTGATTTTTCACAAAGGAAATGGGAAAAGGGCAGTTATAAAATTTATGCTTCAAAGCATAAAAGGAGAAGCCGAATGAATTTTTCTGCAAAAAATATATAGAGCAGAATCTTGAGATTTTTATAACCAAGTTATAGTTTGTGAGATATACTATTTTTTTCCTGGAGGAGTGTGTATA
>SJYQ01095307.1:462222-474636 GCA_006410935.1 Redunca redunca | reverse complement strand
GCACAAGCTCTGGAAAAAGGGAGAAATGTGGAGAAAGAATAAATTTTGGCAATGCATATATCTCTATACCTATTAACACCTCATGACAACTCATTAAATGAATGTCTCTTGGTGTTTGGAATTTTTCCAGTCAAATGAAGAGTTTCTTTTGGCTTCATGTGTCTTCTTAGAAGCTAGAAGTTTTCCTAATTTTTTTTTTCAGGGCTTTCGCTATCTTTGCAATGAATTTATAACAGCAGAGCATCTGTTAAGGGAAAGTTTCTCTTGATGTTCCCAAGAATCAGAGAGCAAATGATACTCTGAAGACTTCAGTTATGTCCTCAGTTAAGAACAGTGAATGTTGAAGAGTTTGAGGAAAGTTTGTGGATTGAGTAGGGCTTTTCCAGGTGGTGCTGGTAGTAAAGACCCTGTCAATACAGGAGACATAAGAGACGTGGGTTCAATCCCTGGGTCAGGAAGATCCCCTGGGGAAGGAAATGGCAACCCATTCCAGTATTCTTGCCTGGAGAATCACATGGATAGAGGAGCCTAGTGGGATGCAGTACGTAGGGTCACCAAGAGTCAGACATTACTGAAGGGACAGCGCATATGCACGCCCTGGGATTAAATAACCCAGTCTGCTTTTTACTTCTCTGCCCCAAACTCTTCCAGAACTTTTTCGAAGTGGTCCAGAGAATTTAACTAGCTAGTTATGGTCTCAGTCCATTGCAGCTTACACCAATTTTAGGAATGCACTAAGCCTGGAGGCTTGGTCATTATGTACGTACATGAACTTGAGATCCTGCAAGACTGGGTGGTGGTGTGGGCAGTTAGAAGTCACTGAGCTGCAGAGGAGAGATAGATTTCTCCTTATACTTTTGTCAGCTGCTCCTGGGAGAGAAAAAGTGGGAGAGTTAGGATTGTGACACGCCAAGGGAAATGATAAGTTATGATTGATTTGTGGTTCACATACTTTGTGGCTTTTTTTCTATTTAAAGAAGCATACTTGAAAGATGATTTTAAATATATCAAATAATAATCACCTCTATATAAAATAAAATTTGTTGTATTCATAAGCTTGCAAAGTTTNTATATATATATTTAAAAATTTAAGGATAATTTTAAATCTTGCGAGCTTTTCTAGCACTAATGTCATCCAAACTAATACTAAAATTGATGAAGAATTTGACCTAGAAAGCTGAAACCATTTAGGTTCTAGTCTTAACTTTTCCATGACCTTGAAGAAGGAGAGCAATGATGTGTGCCTCAGATTCAGGTCTTTTAGAATATATTGCCATTAATACTATTTTTCAGAATGGGATTAATATCAGCTTCTTTGAGGATAATTGAGAAATATAATTTGCTGACTTAAACAATATTAACAACCTAAAGTTGAGAACTACTTTTTATTTGGCAGGAATTTTTAGGACTTCAAGCCTGGGAAGCAGCATCTCAAGTATCCCTGAGAGAATGGTTCTGTGGAGGTAAGGGGCGGAATCAGGTAATATGGAATTCTGCAACAAAGGGCAAGTAGTCTGAATGTCAACAGATTATTATTAATTCTAGGAAAACCATGTATCTCAAGGAATTTAGTGCTTTTCTATGTATGAGAAGATGCAAAACATTCCTTTGATATACACCCTAGTTATCTGGGGCTAGAATCCTGTATTGTTTCTTTTTTTTTTTTTTTTACATTCTGAATTTGCTCAAGGCTCACCATAGGGAGTGGTTGCAAACTAGAGGGCAGGTTTTCTGATGGCTACTAGAGGGCAGGTTTTCTTCTCCTTCCTGAGTTTCCTCAGAGCTCACCAGCTTACCATCTATGGTGGTTTCAATAGCTGATGACTGACATCTTTTGTTTACTGATATGGCAGGAAATATTCCATTTCTCAGATTAATAAGAAAAAGAGGTTTCTGAGAAAAAAGACTGTCATTTTGTGTTCCCAGAAACCTCTTGTATCAGGGCTGAGGCTGTACTGGGCACGTTATGTGATACTTGAAAATTGATCTGGGGTACTCTTCCATCACCCTTCTGAATCTCCTGGAGGCTTTAAAAAATCTTGAAGATTTTTAAACACCTGATTTCTGTTGACTATTCCTCCAGGAACTGACAGTGTTAGCCTAGACTGTTGAGCACTTCAACTCTCCAAATGCTTCCTTCCAAGTTTCTCTTATAAATCCTTTCCCATGTGAATAGCCCTGTAACTTGTTTAAGTCACTTCCCAGGAGTCCCTCGAAGGGATACAGAAGAAAGTAAGCTGTACTTATGGGTGGTTAGGAGATTCTGATTTGTGACGCTGTCTTCTGTTCGAACTTGCCGATTATTATTGGGATGTTATCTGTGCCTCCATTATACCCAGCAGCACAAGCATCCCCTGAAACATTAAAGAGTGTGAAGGCATGGGTTGTTAAACATAAACTTTCCATCTATCTGGAATAGTAAGGTTAGTTACAAAGGTATAGTGACATTAATTGTTAACTATAAATGTCTTGACTAAAAATATATATAGTTACAACCTAAAAGTTGAGAGTTATGTTTTATTCAGTGGGAAGTTTTAGGACTTCAAGCCTGGGAGTTAGCATCTCAAGTAGGCTTGAGAGAACTGCTCTGAGGAGGTGGGGAGAGGAGTCAGGTTATGCAGAAGTTTGCAACAAAGGGCGGGTGATCTGAACATCAAAATTATTTTGGGGAATTAAAGAAAATCAGCTACCTCAAGTTAAGGAGTTTAGCACTTTTCTATATATGGGAAGATGCAAGAGTCTGGGCTCACCGAAATCAGTCCTTTTTATATACATCTCAGCTATCTGGGGCCAGTATCCTGCAATTTTTCACATCCTGAGTTCTTCAGGTCTCCCCGTAGGGAGTGGCGCTAGCCTGATGGTTGCTGGATAACACAAGCACTCTTCTACTTCACGAGTGTCCTGGAGGGCTGGGATTGCTGATGACTGTGACATCCTTCTTTACTGATATGACAGGAAATATTCTATTTCTCAAATGCATTTATAAAAAGGATTTGGCAATCACTATGTTAGACTCGTTCATATACACTTGTTCATACATCATCCATCATTGAATGCTGTCAGGGAGGGAATATCTTACAAGTGTTGAATCTGAACTATAGAGATATTAAGTAACTTACTTAGTGTCACTCACATAGAAAATAGAAAAAGAAGTATAGTACAACTGCTCTGTATGACTAGACTCCTTTTCTTTTAACTGATAAGAAATTTACTGGTAAATTTTCTGGAGCAAACAATATTTCCTTTTGTAGGGGAGAAAAATTTGCCACACCGAAATGTTTCTTGAGTGTGCAGATAATTTCAAGCTGAAAACAATCAAAGCCGAAAAGACTCAGGAAGAAACTTCGGACTTCTCTTCAACTTCCTAAAACAATTTAAATAGAGGGCCTAGTCCCAGACTATAGTCATCAACAGAGATATCTGCAAGGAATACAGGCTAAGTGTGGTGGGAAAACTCAGCAGGGCATAGAGATCAGCGCCCACTCTGCGTCCAACCATCTCTGAAGGTCCAAACAAATACTTGCATTCCCATCTCAATGCAAATTACCATCCTTTCCTTTAATATCCCAAACCAGGACTCCCAACCTTCTCTTTTAGCTTTAACAGAAGATGGTGAAGTAAGGGTTTCAGCCATTTTGACAAGTTAATATTTCCTTGGTCTCTCCCATGTATACATCTTATTAAACTTTGATTTTCTCCTGTTAGTCTATTTCTTGTCAGTTGAAATCTTATACCAACCAGAAGAACCTAGAGGGGCAGAGGAAAATTTCTTCCTCCTTGACAGTTTTCTCGGAGATATTAATTAATTTTCAAGGATGATACTAACTTAAGAATCCCAAGTGGCAACGTGCTTCTGTCCAAGGCAACTTAATTTTCAGAATAACGGAAAAAAATATACAATCTTAATAGTCTCCCATAGCAGTAACCAGTTCCTCAGTTTTTTAGATTACTACACCAGAAACTAGTCTCAGCTGAGACTAAACATTCTAAAGCATCTGAATGCTTCAGAATGGAAAATTATAAAAACAGCAGCAGACAGCTATGTAACTCTTCCATAGAATCATATTCTCCACTAGTAAGTATAACTTTTCTGTGTGTGAACGCGTGCTTAGTCATGTCTAACTCTATGTGACCTGATTATTTTTTTAAAGTGTGAGGCACATAGATGTAAAAATCCTCAACAAAATTCTAGCAAAACAAATTCAACAACACATTAAAAAGTTCATACACCATGATCAAGTTAGGTTTATTCCAGGGATGCAAGGATTCTTCAATATACACAAATCAAACAATGTGATACAGCATAGTAACAAATTGAAAGATAAAATCCATACGATCATCTCAGTCAGTTCAGTTCAATTCAGTCACTCAGTCGTGTCCAACTCTTTGCGACCCCATGATTGCAGCATGCCAGGCCTCCCTGTCCGTCACCAACTCCCGGAGTTCACTCAAACTCACGTCCATCGAGTCAGTGATGCCATCCAGCCATCTCATTCTTTGTCATCCCCTTTTCTTCCTGCCCCCAATCCCTCCCAGCATCAGTCTTTTCCAATGAGTAAACTCTTTGCATGAGGTGGCCAAAAGTACTGGAATTTCAGCTTTAGCATAATTCCTTCCAAAGAATAACCAGGACTGATCTCCATTAGAATGGACTGGTTGGATCTCCTTGCAGTCCAAGGGACTCTCAAGAGTCTTCAATAGATGCCAAAAAAGACTGACAAAATTCAGCACCCATTTATGATAAAAAAAAAAAGCTTCAAAAAGTGGGCATAGGAGGAACCTACTTCAATATAGTAAAGGCAATATATGAAAAGCCCACAGCAAATATTATTCTCAATGGTGAAAAACTAAAAGCATTCCCTCTAAGATCAAGAACAAGACAAAGGTGTCCAATCTCACCATTATTATTCAATATAGTTTTGGAAGTCCTAGCTACAGTAATCAGAGAAGAAAAAGAAATAAAAGGAATCGTGTCTGACCCTTTGTGACCCCATGAACCACAGCACGCCAGGCCTCCCTGTCCATCACCTATTCCTGGAGTTCACCCAAACCCATTTCCACTGAGTCAGTGATGCCATCCAATTATCTCATCCTCTGTCATCCCCTTCTCCTCCTGCCTTCAATCTTTCCCAGCATCAGGGTCTTTTCAAATGAGTCAGCTCTTCACATCAGGTGGCCAAAGTATTGGAGTTTCAGCTTCAACATCAGTCCTTCCAATGAACACCCAAGACTGATCTCCTTTAGGATGGACTGGCTGGATCTTCTCACAGTCCAAGGGACTCTCACTAACAATGAAATATCAGAAAGAGAAATTAAGGAACCAATCCCACTCACCATTGCAAAAAAAAGAATAAAATATCTAGGAATAAACCTACCTAAGGAGACAAAAGAACTCTATACAGAAAAGTATAAGGTCCTGATGAAAGAAATCAAAGATGACATAAACAGATGGAGAGACATTCTATGTTCCTGGGTAAGAAGAATCAATATTGTGAAAATGTCTATACTACCAAAAGCAATCTGCAGATTCAATGCAATCCCTATCAAATTACCAATGGCATTTTTCACAGAAATAGAACAAAATATTTCTCAGTTAATATGGAAACACAAAAGACCCTGAATAGCCAAAGTAGTCTTGAGAAAGAAGAATGGAGCTGGAGGAATCAGCCTTATACTACACAGAGCCCCTGCTTGAGTCCCCTGAGTCACACAGCAAACTTCCATTGGTTATCTATTTTACATATGGTACTGTAAATTTCCATGTTACTCTCTCCATACCTCTCACCTTCTCCCTCCTACCCTCCCCCCACGTCCATGGGTCTGTTCTCTATGTCTGTTTCTCCATTGCTGCCCTGAAAATAAATTCATCGGTGTCATCTTTTTAGATTCTGTAGTATCAGACTATACTACAAAGCTACAGTCATCAGACAAATTGGTACTGGCACAAAAACAGAAATATAGACCAATGGAACAAGATAGAGAACCAAAGATAACCCATGCACCTATGGATACTTTATTTTTTACAAAGGAGACAAGAATATACAATGAGGCAAAGATAGCCTCTTCAATAAGTGGTGCTGGGAAAACTGGACAGCTACACACAAAAGAATGAAATTAGAAAACTTCCTAATGACAAACACAAAGATAAATTCAAAATGGATTAAAGACCTAAATATAAGATCAAAAACTATAAAACTCTCAGAGGAAAACATAGGCAGAACACTCGATGATATAAATCAAAGTAAGATTTTCTATGACCCACCTCCTAGAGTAATGGAAATAAAAACAAAAATAAACAAGTGGAACCTAATTAAACTTAAAAGCTTTTGCACAGCAAAGGAAACTACAAACAGGGTGAAAAGACAACCCTCAGAATGGGAGGAAATAATAGCAAAGGAAACAATAATAGCAAAAGAAACAACTGACAAATAATTAATTTTCAAAATATATAAGCAGCTCATTCAACTCAATACCAGAAAAGCAAACAACCCAATCAAAAAGTGGGAAAAAGACCTAAAAAGACATTTCTCCAAAGAAAACAAACCAATGGCTAATGAACACATGAAAAGGTGCTCAATATCACTCATTATTAGAGAAATGCAAATCAAAACTACAATGAGATATCACCCCACACTGGTCAGAATGACCATCATCAAAAGTCTGCAAACAATAAATGCTGAAGAGAGTGTGGAGAAAAGGGAATACTCTTGCATTGCTTTTGGGAATGTAAATTGATACAGCCACTACAGAAGATGGTATGGAAATTCCTTAAAAAGCTAGGGATTGAACCACCATATGACACAGCAATCCTACTCCTAGGCATATACCCTGAGGAAACCAAAATTGAGAAAGACACATGTACCCCAGTGTTCACTATGGCACTATTTACAATAGCTAGAACATGGAAGCAACCTAGATGTCCATCAACAGATGCATGTATAAAGAAGCTGTGGTACATACATACAATAGAATACTACTCAGCCATAAAAAGGAACACGTTTAAATCATTTCTAATGAGGTGGACGAACCTGGAGTCTATTATACAGAGTGAAGTAAGGCAGAAAGAGAAATATAAATGTTGTATATTGACACACATATATGGAATCTAAAAAGATGACACCGATGAATTTATTTTCAGGGCAGCAATGGAGAAACAGACATAGAGAACAGACCCATGGACGTGGGGGGAGGGTAGGAGGGAGAAGGTGAGAGGTATGGAGAGAGTAACATGGAAATTTACAGTACCATATGTAAAATAGATAACCAATGGAAGTTTGCTGTGTGACTCAGGGGACTCAAGCAGGGGCTCTGTGACAGGCTGAAGAGTGGGATGGGGAGGCAGATGGGAGGGAGTTTCAGGAGTGAGGGGACATGTGTGTACCTATGGCTGATTCTTTTTGATGTATGACAAAATACCACAAAATTCTGTAAAGCAGTTATCCTTCAATTAAGAAATTAAAAAAATCAAATACATTGAAACATAAAACATACCTAAAGACATTAAAAAATATATGCAGACTATAGAGAAACCATTGTTTTATAATTGTTTATTAGCTGATATTTTTAAGGACCTGTCATGAATGCAGTGGATTATTCCAAAGGGAAAGAAGGATCCTAAAAAATAAGAAATAAAGTCATTGCTTTTCTAGCCTTAAAAGAAAACACAACTTTATTGAGTTATAATTGATATACAAAAAGCTACATGTACTTAATGTAAACAATTTAATGAGCAAAGACATATGCATATACCCATGATATCACTGTTATCAAGATATTAAACATACCTCTAAAAAAATGTGAGGCACAAAACAATGTTTCAATAATCAGAAGGATCTTAGGACCTTTACTCTTTACAAATGGTTTTGACAATTCTAAATAAGGTATGTTGTGAGACTCCAGTAATGATTTTACTTTTACCCCTGAGCTGTCCCTCAAAACTCTAGTATCTTTCATAATGCCATGTCATATTTAAGACATAGAGCATCTGCCCATGATTCAATCTACTACCTTTATTCAGAAAATGTCTTCTGTTTCACTAGTACATGCCTGTGTCACTCACATATACTAAAAAATGTGGTATATTTTCTTATGAGAAAATATTTACTGCAAATAATTTGAAGTTCACTTAACATTTAAGAGATGTTAGTATATTTAGAAATACAGCTCTCATAAATTAACCTTAACACTTTAACTCTGACAGATTAAAGGTTCCAGGTGCAGTAATGTGATATCACTGGAGGAACGCCTGACACTTTTTTGCTTTTGGGCATTGCAGCCCAATTTTTCTATATCAATGCATTTTCAGCTTTAGAACACAACTTGATCTGCATAATGTTTGTTTTTACTCCCTAGTCTTGAATTTGAATAATTTGTACCCCTGAGGCAGTTTATGCAACTCTGATTATTCCATAATTGGGGTTTATTGTCAGAGTTGGACAGCACAATATTTGCCATCACATCCTAGTATAGAAAGTATACTTCCATAGTAACTAACTGAAACAATAATTAACTGTTTAATTATTGTTTGGGAAAACATATCATAATTCTTTAGTCAAGAAATAAGCTAGTATTAAAATACTGCAGTTTTATTAAAAATGAATCAGTTACAGAAAATTATATAGAAAGGCAAACATGTTTAAAATGCACTACTATTACAAATTGTATTTTGATTGCTGCTTTATATAATTTAATTTCTTTTCATCTTCCTCCTCAGTTTGAAGGTATAAGCTCACTTGACTTTTTGTATTTCTGATCAAATCCTTCTGCATGTCCGAATAATATTTCAGTGTGCCAAATCCCTTCACTCATGGAGAAAAATGTCAACTTCCTGATTACACATTATTCTTACCGAGGTTTCTTTTTTTTTCCTTTTCAAGTTCCTTACTTGCAACTCCTTTTATTCTTGCCAAGTCACACAGGAAAAATAGAAAAATAATTCTACCACATAAGGCCAATTATTTTACTATATGAATGACCTAATGCTGGCTTTCTTTTCCATTACTGTTGTCTTGTTTTCCTTTTTATTTTCTTTTCTCTACTTTAGTCTTTCTTTTCAGATAGAAATCACTTGTCCCTCGCACACAAGAAATTAAAACAATTTTTATTTATTGTTTTTAATTGTAACTTATTTGACATATAACATCGTGCAAATTTAAAGTGTACATTTTAATTTGATATATCTGTGTGTTGTAAGATGACTGCCATTGTAATAATTAGCAAATAAGCTCTAGAGATCTAGCACATCAGAATCTTGACCCATTTGAGTCCCACCAGAACCTTAAGCCATTCAAACAGACCCAAATACCCCTGTTCTAAATGGACTTATTGTTATTCTTTCTTCCCCCAAATCTAATTTGATTATTGTGAGATTTCATTTGAATAGACTGTATCCAAAATAGTAATCCTCAAGTCATATGAAAATTTCCCCTTCATAAGAAAACCCAAATTAATGCTGTGAAAGTGAAAGTCACTCAGTTGTATCCAACACTTTGTGACCCCATGGACTGTAGCCTGCCAAGCTCCTCTATCCACAGAATTCTCCAAATAAGAATACTGGAGTGGGTAGCCATTCCCTTCTCCAGTGATTGAATCCTTGTCTCCTCATTGGAGGCAGATTCTTTATGGACAATATTTATCTCAAGTGAAGAATTCAAATGATGTCCATCTCTGACGTGGAGAACACTTTATGGATCAGGCAGAAGACGCATCACCCTGAAAACGTAGGGTTTGCCCTTCATCACCCAAAAGTGAAGGGAGAAAGGAAAAGCACTAATATTAATGCAAATTCATGTGCCCAATACACAGTGAGGTCAAATAAACTGAAAGTCAGAGTTTGGAGCAAAGAAATATTTATTGCACGGTCACGCAAGGAGACGAGGTGGCTTGTGCCCTAAAAAGCCTTGAGCTCCCTGAAGGGTTCTGGCAAAGCATTTTAAAAGCCATATGAGGTAGGGGGCATCACAAGGTACTTGATGAGATCATTCACAATTCTCTGATTGGCTGATGGTCAGGGAACAGGGTGGTGGCACAGGGGTTATCACTATCAGTCCTGAGGATCCAGGGCCTGGGGCTATGTGTTCATTGTCCTAAAGTATCTTACATTTGTTGGAGAGTTTTCACATCTGCTTCCCTGGTGGTTCAGATGGTAAAGTGTCTGTGTGCAATGAGGGAGACCTGGGTTCAATCCCTGTGTTGGGAAGACCCCTGCAGAAGGAAATGACAACCCACTCCAGTACTCTTGCCAGGAAAATCCCATGGACTGAGAAGTCTGGTAGGCTACAGTTCAGTCGCTCAGTTGCCTGTCCGACTCTTTGTGACCCTATGAGTCGCAGCATGCCAGGCCGCCCTGTCCATCACCAACTCCCGGAGTTCACACAAACCCATGTCCATCTTTTCCTATTTGGAACCAGTCTGTTGTTCCATGTCCAGTTCTAACTGTTGCTTCCTGACCTGCATGTAGGTTTCTCAAGAGGCAGATCAGGTGGTCTGGTATTCTCATCTCTTTCAAAATTTTCCTCAGTTTATTGTGATCCATACAGTCAAAGGCTTTGGCATAGTCAATAAAGCAGAAATATATGTTTTTTCTGGAACTCTCTTGCTTTTTCCATGATCCAGCAGATGTTGGCAATGTGATCTCTGGTCCCTCTGCCTTTTCTAAAACCAGCTTGAACATCAGGAAGTTCATGGTTCACGTATTGCTGAAGCCTGGCTTGGAGAATTTTGAGCATTACTTTACTAGCATGTGAGATGAGTTCAATTGTGTGGTAGTTTGAGAATTATTTGGCATTGCCTTTCTTTGGGATTGGAATGAAAACTGACCTTTTCCAGTCCTGTGGCCACTGCTGAGTTTTGCAAATTTGCTGGCATATTGAGTGCAGCACTTTCACAGCATCATCTTTTAGGATTTGAAATAGCTCAACTGGAATTCCATCACCTCCACTAGCTTTGTTTGTAGTGATGCTTTCTAAGGCCCACTTGACTTCACATTCCAGGATGTCTGGCTCTAGATGAGTGATCACACCATCGTGATTATATGAGTCGTGAAGATCTTTTTTGTATAGTTCTTCTGTGTATTCTTGCCACCTCTTCTTAATATCTTCTGCTTCTGTTAGGTACATACAATTTCTGTCCTTTATTGAGCCCATTTTTACATGGAATGTTCCCTTGGTATCTCTAATTTTCTTAAAGAGATCTCTATTCTTTCCCATTCTGTTCTTTTCCTCTATTTCTTTGCATTGATCACTGAAGAAGGCTTTCTTATCTCTCCTTGCTATTCTTTGGAACTCTGCATTCAAATGGGTATCTCTTTCCTTTTCTCCTTTGCTTTCCACTTCCCTTCTTTTCACAGCTATCTGTAAGGCCTACCCAGAGAGCCATTTTGCTTTTTTGCTTTTCTTTTCCATGGGGATGGTCTTGATCCCTCTCTCCTGTACAATGTCACAAACTTCTGTCCATAGTTCATCAGGCACTCTATCTATCAGATCTAGTCCCTTAAACCTATTTCTCACTTCCACTGTATAATCATAAGGGATTTGATTTAGGTCATACCTGAATGGTCTAGTGGTTTTCCCTACTTTCTTCAATTTCAGTCTGAATTTGGCAATAAGGAGTTCATTATCTGAGCCACAGTCAGCTCCTGGTCTTGTTTTTGTTGACTGTATAGAGCTTCTCCATCTTTGGCTGCAAAAAATATAATCAATCTGATTTCGGTGTTGACCATCTGGTAATATCCATGTGTAGAGTCTTCTCTTGTATTGTTGGAAGAGGGTGTTTGCTATGACCAGTGCATTTTCTTGGCAAAACTCCATTAGCCTTTGCCCTGCTTCATTCCGTACTCCAAGGCCAAATTTGCCTGTTACTCCAGGTGTTTCTTGACTTCCTCCTTTTGCATTCCGGTCCCCTATAATGAAAAAGACATCTCTTTTGGGTGTTAGTTCTAGGAGGTCCTGTGGGTCTTCATAGAACCGTTCAACTTCAGCTTCTTCAGCGTTACTGGTCAGGGCATAGACTTGGATTACTGTGATATTGAATGGTTTGCCTTGGAAATGAACAGAGATCATTCTGTCATTTTTGAGATTGCATCCAAGTACTGCATTTCAGACTCTTTTGTTGACCATGATGGCTATTCCATTTCTTCTAAGGGATTCCTGCCCGCAGTAGTAGATATAATGGTCATCTGAGTTAAATTCACCCATTCCAGTCCATTTTAGTTCGCTGATTCCTAGAATGTCGACGTTCACTCTTGCCATCTCCTGTTTGACCACTTCCAATTTGCCTTGATTCATGGACCTGACATTCCAGGTTCCTATGCAATATTGCTCTTTACAGCATCGGACCTTGCTTCTATCACCAGTCACATCCACAGCTGGGTATTGTTTTTGCTTTGGCTCCATCCCTTCATTCCTTCTGGAGTTA
>SJYQ01095307.1:446804-457069 GCA_006410935.1 Redunca redunca | reverse complement strand
TGACTATACAGTGGAAGTGAGAAATAGGTTTAAGGGACTAGATCTGATAGATAGAGTGCCTGATGACCTAGGGACAGAGGTTCATGACATTGTACAGGAGACAGGCATCACGACCATCCCCAAGAAGAAGAAATGCAAGAAAGCAAAATGGCTGTCTGAGGAGGCCTTACAGATAGCTGTGAAAAGAAGGGAAGTGGAAAGCAAAGGAGAAAAGGAAAGAGATACCCATTTGAATGCAGAGTTCCAAAGAATAGAAAGGAGAGATAAGAAAGCCTTCTGAAGTGATGAATGCTTCTGTTTATGTTGGGCATTATGATACATCTAAGTTAAAGAAAATCAGTCTGTGCTTACTGAATATAATATATACTAAAGCCTCAGTGCTGACATAGACCCTTCCCTTTGGACAATTAAAGACAATTAAATACTGATGTTGTGGTATGACCTTTCTGGTGACATGTTTAATGAGGCACATAGAAAATGCTGAAATCTTAAAGGTGGTTTTCAGCAACTGTCATCCTTTGGTCCTCATGCTACAACTCTATCTTATTTTTTCTTTCCTAACAATGTTGCCAGGTCTAGGAAACCCAGACCCAGTGTTCTGGGTGAGAGAAAGAGCCTACAGTATTATGCCATCACATTAGTTTGCTGATTGCCGGGGTCCTGCCCCAGTGGATTGAGGGAATTCGAAGGGTGAATGGCGTAGGAGAGGAAAAAGCTTATTTATTTAGAAATATAAAAGAAATTAAAAAGAAATAGTATAGTAGGAAAATTTAGTGGAGAAAAGAGGCTGAATAACTTGGTTTACGTGGAAAGCCAATAAAACTTCAGGACAAGAAGTTTGCACCATCTATGTTAGGCCACCGGCGTCTGTTTGAATATCGGAGGGTGCCCCGCCTTGGGCTCCCTCACTCACGGATCTTAGAAGCCAGGGCAAGTAAGTAGACATGGCGAGCCTCCATGCCCCAGATGGGAACTCAGCCTGAAAATAGAGTAAAGACATGGGGGAAACCAGTCCAGTAACTGGTCTGTCCTCTATTGTCCAGAAAGGCCTTTTATACCTTTTTTTGTACATAGACATCAATGGATAATATAAAATTATGTAGCATCAGCAGCCCCGACTTTTATCAAAACCAGGCTTTTCTCTCTGCATACTTAGTTGTATACATAAGTCTTGAGGGATTTACATCATCTTCTGGCCAGAGGGCCAATTAACATTTTACAGCCCTTTTTCTGATAAGGGTTTATCAACCAGAAGACTTATTTGTCTTAGAATGTTGTTCTTCCCAAAGTCTGGTGCCACTCTCAGAAAGCACTAAATAAAGTTACATTCTTACATATCAAGGACACAAGAGGAGTGCAGTGATATATAACAAAGAAAAGTAATTAACTCAAAAGTCTAGTGTTGCTAACATCAAAACTACTATATTCCTATTTCTATATCCCAATTACATTGATTAATATCCTTCAGGTGCCTAAAAGATAAAGAATATGGAGGCCTGGCAGCAGTCATTGAGTCAACAGTGAAAACCCATCACCAATATAATTTTTAGCTCTTTAGAAAAGGCTCTGTATCTCTAAGATGCTTTAAGCTTTGTGCCTCTCGCGGTTGGGGGGCTGTAAGCAATTCACAAATTGTAAAATGTCCGGGGGAACCTGTCAGGCAAGTTAGAGAGCCATCCAAAGGGGGTTCAGACTGAGACATTCTTTTTATATGCAATAAGGCAGGCAGACTCTGGTTTTTGGGGGTAGATGTTCAGGAAAACTCAGCGGGAACCCCTGAAGCTAGATCACACCTTTGCATTTTGTCTGGCTTCCTTCCTCATGACCATTGCCTTGGGCAGGATTCCTCAAGCTGGCTCCTGGCAGCTGAGTTTATAAATAAAAGCAAGTTATCCTGAAGAAATCAGCTGATAAAGACCTAATAATCAAGTCTACATTTTAAGCAAGTGCTTTTGCAAAATCTAACACTTCAGTGAAAGGTTTTGAAGCAAGAAGTTTCAGATCCTCTCACCAGAACTTAGATGGCTCAGGACCAGGAAAACAGAAGACAGCCAGCATGAAAACATTTTCCTTAGCCACAGTCCTTTTTTAAAGGGGACCTGGAGACTGATGTCAGCATCTACTGTATATCCTCATTGGTTTGTTGTACTTGAGTCTTTATGGACACAGTGGTCTCAGTTATTCTCAACTGATTATCTGTCACCCCAAAGAGTTCTGGTGAGAGCATCTTACTAGTTATTATTGAGTGGACACAGGATAGGCACATAATTAGGGATTGCACACCTCAGAATAGACTAATTATTAGGCAGCTCCTCGTCTAGAATTAGTAATCAGGGTTTTTTATTTGTTTGTTTGTTTGGGGGCTGCTGCAAACAAATACTGTGTTTTTTGAGAGATTGAGCTAGAATGTGTGAGTTAATGAGCTAAGTCAGGAATCAGATGTAAGTCACCTATCAACATGAGGTTTAATCTTTTCCAGTCCTGTGAATTCAATTTAAGCTACATCAGTAGCATTCCAAGAACTGTGTGATTGACCTTGGCTAGAGAAATAAACTGAATGGTTATAGATTAACCCGAAAAGATGAGCATGTCCTTAGTTGATGATTTTACAAAATTTACACAGTCACATAAAATGGTTATATCCACCATTCCTACTAAAAGAATTATCTTTCTGTTTAATGAGGCAGTCAAATCTTGAGTTTTCTATGATGGATGAGAGAGAAAAATGTCACAAAAATTCTTGAACTGCATTTAACATGATGAAAGTCCCTGGTAGATAAGTCTGTTGTGTACATAAAGCCACCTCCCTATACATGTGTGATTGTGTTGCTTCTATCCCAATTCTGATTTAGTTTCATCTTTATTCCAAACTCCTGGGAGATCACGAATTCTTGATGGGAAATTTTAAATACTGTTTTAAGAGTCCAAGATTGGAGCAATATTTTAGTACAAATATCCATGAAGATCCAATGTGAAAGTAGAAGATTATGCATAATAGATGATTTCCCTTCATTTTCTGCAATGTATTATAGCTCTTAGAGGTTGCATTTTTTAATGATCTTTGTACTAATTCATTGCTTGTGCCTGGGGATATCTTAAGCCTTGACTAAATTTCTCTGAAATGTCTGTGCCTTTGCCAGGCTGCCATCATAGCCTCTGCCATAGTCTTCACAATTCCTCTCTTTTTAGTGAGTTCTTGTTCATGTTTGAAGTCACAGATCAAAGGACACATGTCTTCCTTCTCTGGTGGCTCAGTGAGTAAAGAATCTTCCTAATCCAGGGATTGAACCCATCTCCTGTATTGCAGGTAGATTCTTTACCATCTGAGCCACTAGGGAAGCCGCTTGAAAACGTATATGTAGGCAATATTGTTCTTAATAGCTAAACAAACTTGTAAAGAAAACTTTTGAGTCTCAGCCTGTGAACCCTTTGTCAGATTTTTCCTCCTGCCTGTCTTGGAGTGCTCAAGGACACTGCTGCTTTCAAGAGTCGTGTTACAATGCATTTCCAACTGTCTTCCTGCTATTAAATGTACAATGCACAACAAGGAGTACATTTCTGCAATGTGTTCTCCAAAAAGTAGCTTTGAACATGGCACATCAAAAGCAAAATGAGTTTGGCAGTCTTAGCACAACATCTGCTCAGGGATTTCCCCTACACCATGAGGGGGAAAAAAGAGAAAGAAATGTTTACTACATGGCATATTGAAAAAAAAAAAAGTAAAAAAAAAAAAGTTGTTGTGTGGAAAAAAGGAATAAAAGGAAACCCGAGGCAGAAAATACACACAAAATTATACACTGGCCCAAAGACAAATTCCCATTCTACTATATTCCGATGGAGAAGCTATATGGGTGGCAACAGAAATATGGAGTCACAACACTTTCCTGTGGTTCCCTGTCCTCAGTAAGCCATCAGTTACCATCAGGCAAACGACTTACTCCAAACACATCTGAGCAGTCATGTATTTTCATTATTCTGCACTTTGTTTCAAGGACCCAAGTGTAGCTAAAGTACCTCTTGTGCCTGCTGTGATGCTCACTGTGGCAACTGCACCTGTTAGGAGAACATTTCTGCGTGTAACAAACATGTGGAGCATATTGAGAACGTGCCCACAGAAGGCAATTGGCTTTAAGTTAATATTGGATTATTTGTCTTCAAACACTCTTGTCTTCAGTTTCTCATAGTCCACACACACACACACACACATAAATTGAAAGCGAAATGTGTTTTTCAAGCAAAACAAGCCCGTGAGGAGGATTTTGTTTACCTTCTTCTCCTTCCCCAGGTGTGCTATACTGCAGGTTCTCCTTAGTTATCTGTTTCGTATGTAGTAGTGTGGATATATCAATCCCAGTCACCCAATTTATTCCCTGCTCTTTCCCCCCTTGGTGTCCATACATTTTTCTCTATGTTGTCTCTATTCCTGCTTTGCAAATATGTTCATCTGTACTATTTTCTCCAGATTTCACATGTACTTGTTACTGAGATGGGAATGTAACTTGATATAGCCACTATGGAGAACAGTATGGAGGTTCCTTTAAAAAACTCATGCTTACTTATTCTTGAAAATTCGTAAAACAGTGTGATTGAGTTTGCCTTAAAAGTGGAACTGAAAGTTGCTTAGTCATATCCGACTCTTTGTGACCCCATGGACTGTAGCCTATCCCTTCTCCAGCAGATCTTCCTGACCCAGGAGTTGAACTTGGAGTCTCCTGCACTGCAGGCAGATTCTTTACCAACTGAGCTACCAGGGAACTCCTGGGTGTTTGCCTTAGTGCTTTGTAGGTTCTGTTCTCCTACCCTCCCCTTTTCACCACCGTGCCAATTACTCTTCAGTTGTGGGAGAAGGTGAAAAGAGAAGGGAGCGAAAAATGACACTAACTTCCTTTTTAGAACCATTCATAGCATAACAGAAGAAAATTGATGTGGAGAGGAAATGATTAGGTAGGCTTTGGGTCTATCACCTCAATATCTACTTAACATACCTTTGGGTCTCTAATTTCTACCCTTCCACCCCAGTATCTTTTCACCTTATGAGTGGATCAAATACTTGGCCAATTGCAATACTCTCGAAACTCCTTGCAGAGAAGGCAACGGCAACTCACTCCAGTACTCTTGCCCGGAGATTCCCACGGATGGAGGAGCCTGGTGGGCTACAGTCCATAGGGTCGCTAAGAGTCGGACACAACTGTGCGACTTCACTTCACTCTTTACTTTTATGCACTGGAGAAGGAATGGCAACCCACTCCAGTATTCTTGCCTGGAGAATCCCAGGGACAGAGGAGCTTGGTGGGCTGCCATCTATGGGGTCGCACAGAGTCGGACACGACTGACGCAACTTAGCAGCAGCAGCATCCAAACTCTTTGCTATCTCTTGTCTCTCTTCCTCCAATTTATCCACACTTTTATGAAAATTGTCTTCCTGAAACAGAGGTTTCTTCACACACTGTATGTACGATATCTTCCTTTGCCTTTCTGCATTGCCTCCATGAGTTCCGGAGCAGAGAAATATATGTGGGAATGAAACCTGTTGCTTGCATTGCAGTGCCATGACTAATAAATCCCTTGTCTCTGACCCAGGAGTCTGGGTTCTTTCATAAACATCAAGGAAACTAGTTACTGTGCAACCTGTTAGCTGCTGCTGGTGGTTTAGTTGCTAAGTCATCTCTGACTCTCACAACCCCATGGACTGTAGCCTACAAGGCTCCTCGGTCCATGCGATTTCCTAGGCAAGAATACCGGAGTGGGTTGCCATTTCCTTTTCCACTTGTTAACTGGCAAGTAGAGTAAATCTCAGATTCTACACAGTTCTTGAAAGGTTTTGACAAATAATTTCAAAAAAATTACAGAAACATTATTTGCTTTACCAAAATATTCACTTCAGTGTTCTTTCCAAAAAAGATATTTAGATTAGTTACAATATTATGCAATTTGCAATGGGCCACATGGGAAGCACCAAGGTTGGTCAGGAGGCAAAAAGAATGAGGGGGAGGCATAGAGGAGAGTCTTTAGTGTGGTTTTCCCAGGAAGGGATGTTGGATGCAGGGTAGGCAGTGCACATGTGCTCATTCATCCTGTCGTGTCCAACTCTTTGCAATTCCATGGACTGTAGCCCACCAGGCTCATTTGTCCATGGAATTATCCAGGCAAGAATGCTGGAGTGGGTTGACGTTTCCTCCTCCAGGGGATCTTCCAGGGATCTAACCAATTCCTCCTGCATCTCCTGCATTAGCAGGTGGATTTTTTTTTTTTTTTTAACCACTGAGCCACTAGGAATTTGCAATAGCTCCCCAATATTCTCCTTCCTCCTTCTTTCAAACCTTATATGTCTTCTTTCCAGGAATGTATGTCAGTCTGTATATTCATATGTTTAAGAAAATATGTCAAGGGAGGTAGTAACCTACTTTGCAAAAATTGCTGCAGTCTACAAGTAACTGTCAACAGAGTGACAGGTTTTTCATATATTTTTCTGTTGGTTTTGCACCGGTATCTGCAGAAGTCTCTGTACCATGCCTCATTATATTTAATATAGTACCAAAGTAATGCACTCTATATTTAATGGTATCTAAGTAGGTCATTTTTAGATATATATAACAGTATATGCAGTTGATATTTCTGCTTTCAAAATTATTGTCTTGAAAGTATCATTGGCTGTTATGTATATTTTAAAAGTGCATTTTAAAAATGATAATCTGATACATAAAATTTTGTCTTTCATAGGCAAATAAATTATAGTTTACATTTCAGGGATTCAAAGAGAACTTATAAATATAGCCATAGCTAAATAGGAAGTCTGGGACAACTGAACCTTTATAAATATGACTCTTATTACTGACTATTCCTCTGGAGTGACTTGTACACAAATATTTTAACATAAGTTCCCAGTCTTTTTTCAGGTTAATGATAAAAGTTGAATTGAGAATTTATATAAGAGCAGAGTTGTTTTTTTTTTTTAATTCTCTCAAGTCTAGCTCAAAAGATACTATCTCTCTAAAACTCCCAATAAGAACATACAAGCAACTCATGCAGCTCAATTCCAGAAAAATAAACGACCCAATCAAAAAATGGGCCAAAGAACTAAATAGACATTTCTCCAAAGAAGACATACAGATGGCTAACAAACACATGAAAAGATGCTCAACATCACTCATTATCAGAGAAATACAAATCAGAACCACAATGAAGTATCATTTCACACCAGTCAGAATGGCTGTGATCCAAAAGTCTACCAGCAATAAATGCTGGAGAGGGTGTGGAGAAAAGGGAAGCCTCTTACACTGTTGGTGGGAATGCAAGCTAGTACAGCCACTGTGGAGAACAGTGTGGAGATTCCTTAAAAAACTGGAAATTGAACTGCCTTATGACCCAGAAATCCCACTGCTGGGCATACACACCGAGGAAACGGAGACACGTGTACCCCAATGACTGTTTATAATAGCCAGGACATGGAAGCAACCTAGATGTCCATCAGCAGATGAATGGATAAAAAAGCTGTGGTACATATACACAATGGAGTATTACTCAGCCATTAAAAAGAATACATTTGAATCAGTTCTAATGAGGTGGATGAAACTGGAGCCGATTATACAGGGTGAAGTAAGCCAGAAAGAAAAACACCAATACAGTATACTAACACATATATATGGAATTTAGAAATATGGTAACAATAACCCTGTATGCAAGACAACAAAAGAGACACAGATGTATAGAACAGACTTTTGGACTCTGTGGGAGAAGGAGAGGGTGGGATGGTTTGGGAGAATGGCATTGAAACATGTATAATATCATGTAAGAAACAAATTGCCAGGCTAGGTTCGATGCAGGATACAGGATGCTTGGGGCTGGTGCACTGGGATGACCCAAAAAGGTGGTATGGGGAGGGAGGTGGGAGGGGGGTTCAGGGTTGGGAACACGTGTATACCCGTGACGGATTCATGTTGCTGTATGGCGAAACCAATAAAGTATTGTAAAGTAAAATAAAGTAAAATTATAAAAAGAATACTTTGCTGTGTTTTCACTCCTCTAGTATCCTAGTTTTGCCTTTATTTAATAAAGTGTATAAACAAATATATACAAGATAAAGTTGCCTAAGAATGATAGAATTTTCTTTTTTCCTAACTGATACTGTGGTGCCTTCAGAATCACTAGTCTCAAGCTGTTTACCATTTATTCTCCTCAGCATGTGGCTTCCCTCCTCACAGTTACCTCCTGGTTCAAGAAGCTTCTGGAACTCTAGTCATTATGTTCCCATTCTAAGGATTCAGTGGGAGGGAAGAAGGCAGCTCTTTTTAAAGAGACTTTCTTGGAGTTCTCACAGAATCCTTGGTTATGTCCTCTCCCCGAGAGATTGGTCACATGGTGTGCTAGCGTAGGAGCGGTAACAACAATACCGTGACCTTAAACCACAGACATTTATTTCTCTCAGTTCTGAAGGCTGAGAAGATCAAGTTTCTGGAAGATTCAGCATCTGGTGAGGACTTTCTTCCTGGTTCGTAGACAACCATATTTTCGTTGTGTCCTCATGGGGTATGAGGAGTGAAGGAATTCTCTGGGATCTCTTTTGTAGGGTCACTAATGAGGGCTTGACTCTCATGACCTAAGGCCCCACTTCCTGATGCCAATATTCAGGGGATTAAAATTCAAAGTGTGAATTTTAGCATGGGCACAGACATTCAGTCCATATCGTATGACTACTACAGCAGCAAAGGCTACTGGGGAGCACTTTCGGGAGGGTTATATATCCAGCTGAAGTTGGGTTCTATTACTCAAAGAGAGAAAAATAGTAGCTGAATATGGAATCATCAATCTCAACCACATATTTGTACTTAGTTCTTGTGTTATTTTGCCTGATCATAATTAGCTTTCACATGAATGCTTTCACATCACTAGAAAAACCGTAAGTCCTGTGGAGGGAGGAATTGTGTATTATTTATCTTATTCCGAGTGCCTAGCAGCATCTTGTTATGTTGTTTATCCTTTATCAGTGTATGCTGTCTTTAAGAGTATGTATTGAATAACAGAGGCTACTCTATGCCAATTTTTAGGGAAAGGACTTTAAATCCCCATTAAAAAATTCTATAATTTCCATGATAAAAGCCTATGAGGATACTTTTTATGTTTGTAACTTTATTTAAAACATGTCTCAGTCAATCTCAGACAAATCACTTACTAAGCACCTGAACTGAATTTTGGATGTGAGCACAGCATTTATATTCACCAGTTCCTTAATTAGTTGGCTCCCTCAGCCATAAAATATTTATCAAGCATTTTTCTTTGCAAGGCATTGTGGCAGGTGTTTGGCATTTACAGTTGAATAAGACATAATCCCTGCTTTCAAAGAACTCAGAATCTAGTGGACATCTGTTGTGTGTATGAGTGTCATTGCCTGCTATTTACTTTACATATGGCACAGGTTTTTAATATCTTTACATTCTGATCTGAGTCATTCTCTTTTGTAATATTTTCCTTTGATTGCTGCCATAGACAAGTAGCAACAAAAAATGTAGCTTACTCCACTCTTCTTTCTCTTGTAATTTTATCTAGGAAGAAAGATAGATTTGAATCTTGATGCTCCTTGATAAGGAAAACATGTTTATGAAGGCAATAGCCATTAATAATGTCAGGGGTGGACTGTGGTGGGGAATGTGGTACACTGCCCAGGTACCCCTCAGAACTCATTTTCAAGTTGTGGAGAGTGATGCTTGCCTAAGATTCAAATTCAAGTCCCTGTTGAGGACATGCCCTCAGTTGAAGGAGTTGCCTCCTGGAAGATTATGCCCCATGCCCAGGGAAGCTTATATCCAGTGACGATGAGAAGATAAAAATTCCAGCTCCTTTTGACAGTGTGAAACAACTCTAAGCACAATCCCGAGCCCATAGTTCTTCCCAAATTCAGATGAGTTCTTTTGTTTTGATTTGATCTCAGTTCTCTCCCTGCCTACCCTATTTCCTTCACTCCCTAACTCATGTTGCTTCCAAGAACACTCCTTAATAAAATTCCTCCATGCAAATCTCCACTGCAGATTTTACTCCTGAGGAATCCCAATGACAGTACTTTGTTCTCTCTGGTATTTTTATTTTCTTTTTCTTTTTTAGTTTAATTAATTAATTTATTTTTTTACTTTACAACATTGTATTGGTTTTGCTATACATTGACATGAATCAGACATGAGTGTACATGTGTTCCCCATCCTGAACCCCCCTCCCACCTCCCTCCCCATCCCATCCCTCTAGGTCATCCCAGTGCACCCGCCCCGAGCACCCTG
>SJYQ01095307.1:419661-446777 GCA_006410935.1 Redunca redunca | reverse complement strand
TTACCATCTTTCTAAATTCCATGTATATGCATTAGTATACTGTATTGATGTTTTTCTTTCTGGCTTACTTCACTCTGTATAATTGGCTCCAGTTTCATCCACCTCATTGGAACTGATTCAAGTGTATTCTTTTTAATGGCTGAGTAATACTCCATTGGATATATGTACCACAGCTTTCTTATCCATTCGTCTGCTGATGAACATCTAGGTTGCTTCCATGTCCTGGCTATTATAAACAGCGCTGTGATGAACATTGGGGTACATGTGTCTTTTTCAGTTTTGGTTTCCTAGGTGTGTATGCCCAGCAGTGGGATTGCTGGGTCATAAGGCAGTTCAATTTCCAGTTTTTTAAGGAATCTCACACTGTTCTCCACAGTGGCTGTACTAGTTTGCATTCCCACCAACAGTGTAAGAGGCTTCCCTTTTCTCCACACCCTCTCCAGAATTCATTGCTGGTAGACTTTTGGATCACAGCCATTCTGACTGGTGTGAAATGGTATCTCATTGTGGTCTTGATTTGTATTTCTCTGATAATGAGTGATGTTGAGCATCTTTTCATATGTTTGTTAGCCATCTGTGTGTCTTCTTTGGAGAAATGTCTGTTTAGTTCTTTGGCCCACTTTTAGATTGGGTCGTTTATTTTTCTGGAATTGAGCTGCAGGAGTTTGTATATTTTTGAGACTAATTCTTTGTCCCTTGATTAATTTGCTATTATTTTCTAAGCTTTTCTCTAACACCTCACCATTGTTTCTACTCAATCATAGCTAATGTATATTAGTCACTCAGTCGTGTGCTACTGTTCACAACCGTATGAACTGTAGCCCCTTGGCTACTCTCTCCATGGGATTTCCCAGGCAAGAATACTGGAGTCAGTTGCCATTTCCTTCTGCAGGGGATCTTCCTGACCCGGGGATTGAACTCAGGTAACCTGCATTGCAAGTGGACTCTTTATCACCTGAGCCACCAGGGAAGCTAATCATAGGTAGTAGTAGTTCATTATTCTACTTTACAGTATATATCCATGCTGCAAATTAAGCAAGGAAAATACATGTTCTTCTATAATTTGCATCTTTTGCTCCATTGTATATTCTTGATTTGATATTTCCTCTTAGTTCACTGACTAATCCTATAGGAAACATTTTATCTTATTTGTGCTTTTCTGAAGAACCCCGATTTATTATAGTAGTATTATGTTATCTATTAAGATTATCTATCATTTTCTAATAAATGTGGAGTTCAAATTTCTCTCATTTTATCTTATGAAACAGACTTTTCAAATTCATGCAGAGACATTACTCTTCTGCTTCAGTGCGAATTTCATTAAATGCATAAATCAAAAATGTCTTTTTGCAGGATAGAGCAAATCGGTATTCAAGTAAGTAACTAAAATATTGCTTTTGGGAAGGCTGACTAGTTTCCTATCCATTGTCTTGATCAGTTTCGACATACCTCATCCAATTTCCAATCTTAGACACTACCCTTTTTATGTGTTTTTATATCTATGCAAAAAGATCTTTTGAACATCTATCTTGTTGCACAAGATTCATGATTACCCATGCCCCTCAAACACATGATGCTGGTAACAGCAAAGTTTATTATCTATGTTAACTTACAAGGGTGGTTTCCCAGGTGACACAGTGGTAAAGAATCTGCCTGCCAATGCAGAGAATACAGGAGATGCAAGTTCCATCCCTGGTTTGGGAAGATGCCCTGGAGGTGGAAATGACAACTCACTCCAGTATTTATTCTTGCCTGGGAAATCGCATGGACAGAAGAGCTGGTGGGCTATAGTTCATGGGGTTGCAAAGAGTTGGACATGACTGAGGGACTATGCACACACACATGCAACTTACAAGCACAGAAGAAAGTATGGGATCTCTTACAGTGGTTCCCCAGAGACATGTCTGTGCCAGCAACTTCAAGAAAGCATCCTACGAGAGAAAACATCACTCCCAATCTGAGCTCCGCCTTTGTGCGTGGATCTGAAAGGGGTGTATTAGTTTTATGGGGCTGTCATAATGTTTAACTTCACAGAATGTGTAGCTTAATCAAGTGGCTTAAACAACAGAAATGTATTTTTTCACAGTTCTGGAAGGAAGTCTAAGAGTATGATGTCTCTAGGGTTGGTTTCTTCTGAGGCCTTCCTCCCTGGTTTTTAGATGGCGATCTTCCTTTGGTGCCTTCACCATGGTCCATGCCCCTGTACCACCTCCTTAGAGTGGCACCGGTCAACACAATATTGGAGAACAAGAAAATTTGAGGACTGGGGTTACACAAAGTCAAGACATGCCATAAAACTACTGTAATCAAGACAGTGTGGTATTGTAAAAAGGATAGAAAAATGGATGAATAAAACAGAACAGAAAAGCCAGAATAGTCCTTTGTAAGTATAGCCAACTGATCTTTGACAACGAAGCAAAGGGAAAACATTAAAGGAAAAGGAAAAATAGATTTTTCAACAAGCTATGTCAGAACAATGGCAAAAAGAAAACTCTAGACAGAGGTCTTCACCATCACAAAAATTATAGTAAAATAGATTATATATTTAAATAGAAAATGTGTGTGCTCAGTTGTGTCTAACTCTTGGTGACCCTATGGGCTGTAGCCCTTCAGGCTCCTCTGTCCATGGAATTCTACTAGCAAGTATACTGAAAGATCTCCAGGGGATCTTTCTGATCCAGGGATCAAACCCATGTCTCTTGCATCTCCCACACTGGCAGGCAGATTCTTTACAGCTGTGCCACCTGTGAAGCCCAAATATAAGATGAAAAACTACAAAAATCCTAGAAGATAAATAGGAGAAAGCCTAGATGACCTTGAGTATAACAATAACTTTTTAGATTTAATACCAAAGACATTATCCTTGAAAGAAATAATTGATAAGCTTGCTTCATTAAAATAAAAATCTTCTGCTCTGCTAAAGATATTATCAAGAGAATAAGATACGCTATAGACAGAAAATGTTTCCAAAAGATTCATGATAAAGGACTGAAATTCAAAATATACGAGGAACACTTGAAATTTAACAATAACAAAACACTTGACCTTGTTGAAACATGGGCCATAGACCTTAATGAACATAGATAAGCATATGAAAAGATGATCAACATTATAAACATCATGGGGATGCAAAGTAAAATAGCAATGAGATATCGCTATACATCTATTAGAATTACCAAAATCCAGAACCTTGAAAACACCAAATACTGACAAGGATATGGAGCAATAGGAACTCTCATTCATTGCTGGTGGGAATGAAAAATAATACAGCAATGCTGGAAGACAGTTTTGCAGCCTCCTGTAAAGTTAAATATATTCTTACTCTATAATTCAGCAATTATATTCCTTGATATTTACTCTAAAGAAATTTAAAACATTGCTGTTCAGAGGCTGTCATGTCTGATTCTTTGCAGCCTCATGGACTGTAACATGCTAGGCTCCTCTGTCCTCTGATATCTCTGAGCGTTTGCTCAAATTCAAGTCTATTGAGTCAGTGATACCATCCAACCATTTCATATTCTGTCACCTCCTTCTCCTCCTGCCCTCAATCTTTCCCAGGATCAGGGTCTTTTCCAGTAAGTCAGCTCTTCTCATCAGGTGGTCAAAGTATTGGAATTTCAGCTTCAGCATCAGTCCTTCCAATGAATATTCAGGGTTGTTTTCCTTTAGGATTGGCTTGTTTGATCTCCTTGCAGTCCAAGGAACTCTCAAGAGTCTTATGCAGCACAATTCAAAAGCATCAGTTCTTCAGTGCTCAGCCTTCTTTATGGTTCAATACTCTCATCCCTACATGACTATTGGAGAAAACCATATGGTTTTTTGACTATATGGACCTTAGTCAGCAAAGTGATGTCTCTGCTTTTGAAAACAGTCTGGTTTCGTCATCAGTTTCCTTCATTTGCCCACATAAAAACTTCACACAGATAATGAAAGCATTTATTCATAGTTGCCTAAACTTGAGAGCAACAAAGATTTCTTTCAGTGGGTGAATGAATAAACTGTGGTATATTTTGACAATGGAATATTATTCAGTGCTAAGATCCAACCAGTCCATTCTGAAGGAGATCAATCCTGGGATTTCTTTGGAAGGAATGATGCTAAAGCTGAAACTCCAATACTTTGGCCACCTCATGCGAAGAGCTGACTCACTGGAAAAGACTATGATGCTGGGAGGAATTGGGGATTGGGGGCAGGAGGAGAAGGGGACGACAGAGGATGAGATGGCTGGATGGCATCACTGCCTCGATGGATGTGAATCTGAGTGAACTCCGGGAGTTGGTGATGGACAGGGAGGCCTGGCGTGCTGCGATTCATGGGGTTGCAAACAGTCGGACACGACTGAGCGACTGAACTGAACTGAAAAGGAAATGAGCCATGAAGTGACTTGGAGGAAACAAGTGCATGTATGACTACATACTATAAAACATTATGGAAAAGGCAAAACTATGTAGGCAATATAATTAGTGGCCACCAAGGGCTGAGGGAAAGGAAGACATGAATGGATGGAGGACAAAAGAATCCTAGGGTAGTGAAAATACTTTCAATGATACCATAATAATAGATACATGTTATCACGTGCTATACTGTTCTTAGCTAATCAATCGTGTCTGACTCTGCAACCCCATGGACTGTAGCCTGCTCGGCTCCTCTGTCCATGGGGATTCTCCAATAAATAAATTTATATTAAAAAAAAAGAATACTGGAGTGGGTTTCCATGCCCTCTTCCAGAACATATCATCACACACTGGCCCGAACCAGTAGATGTACCACACCAGTAGTGAATTCTACCATAATGTGGACTTTGGATGATTAAGATGTGTCAGTGTAGGTTTATTAATTGTAACAAAGGTACCACTCTGAGGGGGAATGTTGACAGTGGGGAGGTTATCCATGTGTAGGGACCGGGGGTAAATGAGATATCTTTGTATCTTGATCTCAGTCTTGCTGTGAATCTAAAACTGCTCTGAAAAAAAATTAAGTTCTCAAGCATAAGCCCTCCCTTACCCTCAAATGAAAATAGAGGTAGAAAAAAATAAGCTAGATGCCATACGAAATATGTGTATTTCTTAGAGGTGTGCTGCATATTCACTCTGAGCTTCATAACACCCAATGGAAACAGGACTGGCTCATCTATTATATGATACATAATACTCTGAAGACAGCAGTAAACCAATTATAATTGTTTTGATATTCCTAGTAAACATCTGAGTGTAATTATTCTGCACTGAAAATTGAGAAACCAAAGAAGTAAAATGTGACTCTTTGGATTTTAGTCATCATTTTTTTTTTCCTATAGAGATTTTGCTTACTCTTTGGGAAAAAAAATCTTCTTTACATTCTTTTTTAAAAAAAATTTTTTTATTTTTTAAAATGTAAATTTATTTATTTTAATTGGAGGTTAATTACTTTACATTATTGTATTGGTTTTGCCATACATCAACATGAACCTGCCACAGGTATACACGTCTTCCCCGTCCTGAACCCCCCTCCCTCCTCCCTCCCTGTACCATTCCTCTCTTATTTGCTCCACATTATTTTTTCCTTTCCTTATTTCCCCCCATTTCTACTTACTAAAAAAGGGCCAAAAAGATTAAAAAGGCAAGATCAACACTGGCAAATATGTCAGGATTAACTGGGGAGGATAATTTTAATTACAATATTTATCTTCTTCAAAATATATTTTGGATACATGAAATTCATACCATTCGTCAACTAAAATGCCTCAGTATTTAATGAACTTCCCTGTTTCACAAACTTATCAGATAGCATTTTAATTCACATCACTTATTCATCAGTGCATGCAAACATTAAGATAAGTTTTTGTATCACAAACAGTAAGTATTTACCAGGAAATTTATAAATCTACAATTAGCATATTAAAAAAAAAACTTGAATATGTGCTAACATGTAACACTCTGCTTTATTGGCTTCCCAAAGTCTAAGTAACACATTTTACCTTCAGAAACTTACTGAATTTTAGTTCCAATAGTCAGATCTTTATTGCAAACCATTTATAAAAAAATCTATGTTTACCAAATGCCAATACCAGACAACCAGACAGGATAAGGGTGGCCAGAGCAGTAGTTGCTAGAACATGAAGACAAATTAGCTGTTATGGTGCCAATAATACAAATTGCTCTTGGCCTTGTTGTTGTCCCTCTCTTAGTCTATCTGTGTTTGGGGCAGTGAGGTGTTAATGACACCCCGAGGAGCTGAAAGCAGGCAGCTGGTCACAAAAATTGGACATGTACTAATTTAATATAAATTTTAGTGACTTGGAAGAATCTCGGAGATCCATTGTGGAGTGATGAGTTGAATAGGAAATTGGATACTAAAGTACACAAATTAAATAGTACAAAAATGTCTCTTCTCTTTCTGAGATATATATTAGAGCTGGCAATTATTTCTAATGGTCTGTGAAAACAGAGAAAAACGTCTTTGGTTGAGCAACTGAAGGGAGTTGTTGCACGCATTAACCCTTTCTTGCTCTAGCTCTCTTGATGGCATACTCTCTCTGTCTCTCCTTCTTCCCCTTGTTCTTTTGCTAGGGTTGCAGTTTTAGGGTCCGCACCCAGGGGGGCATGCTGTGTTACACAGTTGTTGATAAAGAGACTCAGGAAGGGTTTCCTCTATGTGCTCATGTCATCAAGAATGCAGGAGAGTGTTGAGATGTCAGAAGGGAAAGCTGGTGATTTGAAGAGAGTCTCCCTAAAAGAGCGGATGATGGCCAACGCCCAGGCACCGTCAGTGTTAGGTGTGGGTCAGTGAGTTAACTTTTGAATTCCAGAAGTGTTACTGGAACAAATGGGTTCACTGGCCTGATGTGCAGAAAAGCCAGTCTACTGACACTAGGTTGACGCCAGGGGAAGTGCAGTCCTTTTGACAGCACCAAGCAGAGAGAATGGGCAGCTAATGTTCAAAAGACCCAGACCCCACGATGGCTTGCAGAGAGGGGCTGTTAAAGGCAGAGTGAGGAAGAGGGTTGCAAGTTGCATGATCAGCTGTGGACTTCCTTCTGATTGGTTGGCAGTGAGGTAACAGAGTGCTGTTTTCAGGAATCTCAATGATCGATCTCTGATCCCAACAATTTTGGGGTCTATGTGCTGGTGGTCACATGCAGCTAACTTCTTCCACCTGATGGGGGTTTTAAGTATCTGTAAAACAACTCAAGTATATGGTTGAGGATATTATCTATAGACCTTGAGGATGAACGAAATTTCCTTGGCTTGGTTTCATGGTTAAATTATTACTATTTTGTCCTGCTTGACTGTTTTGAATTTTTTTTCTTATTTCTGTTTTTTTTTTTTTTTTTTTTTTTTTTTTTTNTTTTTTTACTTCTATGATTAAATTTGCTCTTTGAAAGTTGGATAAAACCTAGGAGGCATATGCTTTTTTTACAAACAAATGGCAGGGACAATAAGTAGTCTACTCCCAAGAAGGCCCTGCAGATCCTGCTTGGTTTTAGATGAAAGAAAAAAGAAGAAATAGAGAAAAGAGAGCAAGAGAGGGGGAAGGAAAAGAAGAATGGTGAGTAGGCTCCAGGCTGGGCCCTAGAGATCCCTGATTCTTGATATTTATGACCTTCAGTAATTCCCCTTCTCTTGAAAGTGGTCTGCACTTATAGTCATGATTCTAATGAAGAGACTGCAGCAAAAGCGATCAAAAGTAGTTTTCAAGATTAGCTTTCAAGATAATGTGTCTGCTTTTGGCTGTTTTTTCTTCCTCTTTTTCTCTCCCACTGCTCTCAGTCTGGAAGATGCTAGCTGCCCATGTTGCAAGTAATTCTGCGGAGATTACCATATGGCAAGAAACTGATGTCTTTGGCTAGTAGCAAGCAAAGACCTAAGCCCTGCCAACAGTTATATGAGTGTGCTCAGAAAAGAATCCTCCCAACTGAGCCTGGAGATGACTCCAGTCCCTTGACTGCAGCCTTGCAGGAGACCTTGAACCAGAGGCTTGGATCTATATGTACATACACACATACAGATTTATTGTAGGAATAGACTCCATCATTATAGAGGCGGAGAAGTCCCAGGATTTGCAGTCTGAAAGCTGGAGAAGCAAAGTGAAATAATAGCCAAATTCAGTAATTCAGTCCAAGTCTGAAGGTGGGCTGATGGTGTTAAGTCTCATCTGAGTCTGAAAAACTTGAAAACAAGGTGCCCCAGTATCTGAGGAGGGGAAAAGATAAATGTGTCAGCCGAAGCAGAGAGAGCAAATTTGCCCTTCCTCTGCCCTTTTGTCTATTTATTCTATTGTTTTACATACAAAACTATGTATTATAATTTTAGTTTTTAAAAACTACCATTTTTGTAGTTCAAGGATTGTTTGCATGCTGGCTGTTTGAATTCCAGACCTTCCAGCCATACCAAATGCTCCCTACATCTTTGTCATACATCACTCATCAGTCTCCATTATCATTCAGTCTTTTAAGGACCCTTGATCTGGACTTGGGAAATTTATAGTCAGTTTCATTGTCACACTCCTTAAGCTTGTCTGTGTGAATGTGCCTGTGTGGGGGTTTATTTTTTATTTTAAACTTTTTATTTTGTACTGGGCTGCTGATGGTGACTGCAGCCATGAAATTAAAAGATGCTTGCTCCTGGGAAGGAAAGCTATGACAAATTTGAAAGTGAAAATGTTAGTTGCTCAGTTGTATCCAACTCTTTGCAATCCCATGGACTGTAGCCTGCTAAGTTTCTTTGTCCATAAAATTCTCCAGGCAAAAATACTGGAGTGGGTGTCTATTCCCTTCTTCAAGGGATCTTTCTGACCCAGGGATCAAACCCGGGTCTCTTGCATTGCAGGCAAATTCTTTACCATCTGAGCCACCAGGAAAGCCACCTTAAGAAACCTAGACATTGTATTAAAAAGATAAGACATCACTTTGCTAACAAAGGTCCATATAGTCAAAGCTATGTGTTTCTCTAATTGTCACGTATGAATGTGAGTGTTGGACCATAAAGAAAGCTGAGCACTGAAGAACTGATGAATTTGAATTGTGGTGTTGGAGAAGACTCTGAGTGTCTCTTGGAGGACACTTGTCCAAGAGGTCAAACCAGTCAATCCTAAAGGAAATCAGTCCTGAATATTCATTGGAAGGACTGATGCTGAAGCTGAAACTCCAATACTTTGGCCACCTGATGTGAAGAGATGACACATTGGAAAAGACCCTGATGCTTGGAAAGACTGAAGGCAGGAGGAGAAGGGAGCAATAGAGAATGAGATGGTTGCATGGCATCTCTGACTCAATGGACATGAGTTTAAGTAAGCTCTGGGAGCTGGTGATGGACAGGGAGGCCAGGTATGCTGCAGTCCATGGGGTCACAAAGAGTTGGACATGACTCAGTGACTGAACTGAACTGAATAGACCAGCAGCGACAGATGTGTGTGTGTGTCTGTGTGTGTTAGTAGCCCTCCAGGCTCCACTGGCCATGGGATTCTCCAGGCAAGAATACTGGAGTGGGTTGTCAATCCCTTTTCCAGGGGATCTTCCTGACCCAGGGATTGAACTTGGGTCTCCTGCATTTCATACAGACTCTTTACCATTTGAGTTACCAGGGAAGCCACTTGGCAGCAACAGAGGATGTAGTTTACCCCACTCTTCTTTCTCTTGTAATTTTCTCTAGGAAAAGACCCCTGCCTTCCAGATTGCCCCATGACATTGAGCAGAGAGCCATGTGCTATACAGTAGGCACTTGTTGGTATCCAATTTAAATATAGCAGTGTGTCCCTGTCCATCACAAGCTCCCCAGCTATGCTCTCACACATTGGTCACTGGCTCACTCAGTATTCATTAAATTTTTTCTCCTTTCTGTATGAAATATTTTAAATTAATAATGTACTAGTTTTGCTCTGTCCCCTTTCTCTCCGGTTGGCCACATTATTTTCCCTGATGCCCTTTCCCTCCTTCTGGGTGCTTGGGCTGCATGTGTGATGTTTCCTTCATGGAAAGCCGAGCCACATATTGAGGGTCCACCATGTGCTGTGTGTGGCTCAGAAAGCCTGTCAGGTGGACCCTGTGCTCTGGACCATAGGGGCAGGGAGACAGTTCTTCCATCCAGGGTGGATGGACTAGATGGCTCTCCTCCAATGGAATTCTGCCTCTTTAAAAATGCAGTGTGAAGTTCTCAGCATTTATTGGTAATACAAGGATTTTATTTTATTTATTAGGTAATATAGTGAGCATATATCTGTAAGTTTTTAGGATTAACACTAGAAGTTGAGGTGCTACCCAGGTTGGCACCATGCTAAAAAAAAATCTGCCTGCTAACGCAGGAGACACAGGTTCAACATTTGTGTCACGAAGATTCCCTGGAGTTGTTGCTTAGTCACTAAGTCATGTCTGATTCATTGCGACCCCATGGACTGCAGCACGCCAGGCTTCCCTCTCCTTCACTATCTCCTGGAGTTTGCTCAAACTCACAAGCATTGAACTGATGATGCCATCCAATCATCTCATCCTCTGTCTACCCTTTCCCCTCTTGCCCTCAGTCTTTCCCGGCATCAGGGTCTTTTCAAGTGAGTTGGAATTTTCACATCAGGTGACCAAAGTAGAAAATGGCAGCCCACTCCAGTATTCTTGCCTGAAAAATCCCATGGACAGAGTGGTCTGGTGGGCTATAGCCTATGGGGTCACAAAGAGTCAGACATCACTGACCAACTGAGCACACAGATAATTTATAGGAAGCACTCCATTTTAGTTTTTATTATTATTCTATCTCCCAGAATTGACATTACAGTCATCCCTTGGTATCTGCAGGTGGGTGTAGGGCGGTGGCAATCGCACTTGTAGGAGATGACTCCAAGACTCTCTTAAGTCACACCTTCCTTTCTTCCTTCCTTGTTTCATTGAGAAGAAATCTGCAATCGAATTACTTTTCTCTGTGAGTTCAAAAAATCTAGCCATATATGGGAGGAAGGTTTTCAGCTTTAGAAAGAAACAAGGACTCTGTAGGTTTCTGAGATTTTTTTGGACATTATATTTCATCATTGTGCCTCAAAAGCCTGGGATAGGCTCCTTTCAGGTGTGTTGGACCATGAAAAGAGGAAATAAGAATAGATCTTTACATATTTTAAGCGAAATAATAGCCAAATAACCACGAGATTCACTGCTTTGGCTATTTTTACAGATAAAAGCAGGCTTTTTATGACAAACCAGTTTCTCTATTCTGCTTTTCATGGTGATGTCACTGCTTCTGTAGGAGGAATGATTTCTTAAAAATATTAAAAGTTATGGCATGTTCTGGATCTAGAGTGCTCTCAATCTTTTCGATGTAGCTGCAGCTTAGAAATCCATATAATTCTGAAATATTTCAAGTAGAGATCTGGTAAATAAGTAACTGTAAAGTAATTTCAATCTGACTATCAATCTGGTCCTTATGCATGGCATTTAACTGGTGACTATAAATTCCATAGTACTGAGTTTGGGTTTCCCAGGTAACAGAGTGTTAAAGAATCCATCTCCAATGCAGGAAACCTGAGTTCAATCGCTGTGTTGGGAAGATCCTCTGTAGAGGGAAATGGCAACCCACTCCAATATTCTTGCCTGAGAAATCCCATGGACAGAGGAGTCTGGCGTGCTGCAGTCCATGGGGCTGCAAACAGTCAGACATGGCTAAGCAACTAAACAACAACACTTCCTCTTGCGACTGCATTTTCTTTCATGCTGTTTTAGTTTGTATGATACTGATTGCATAAGGCAAGGTATGTCAATTAAAGGAAACCAATTGGCTGTTGTTGTGTGTGTGTGTTTCCCAAAACAGAGTTTTTTGACAGCATTAAATGTACCATCTTCCAACATCTTCAAGAAAGCATCTGGACTATGGTTATAGATGAACATTTCTCATTTCATTGTCTGAGCACAAAGCCATTTATAGGGCAACTTATCACATAAACACCCCTTGGCATCTTATAATAGAAATCAATAACAGCAAAAAAGAAGACAGACACAATTTAACCATATGCTACTCCAAAAAGAAAAAAAATAAACGATATCCTGTGAATGCCTTAAAAACTTTCAATATGCTATAATCACCTTGCACTGATGTCTGATATATACATTTAATTTTCATTAGTCTTTGGCAAAAGGAGAGTGATATGTTTGTTTTAATAGCAAGGTTAGAAAAATTATCATTTTTGATTCATGAAACTTTCAGATTTCTTACTGTTTTCAAGTGCATTGTCACTCATAGATGTGTGAAGAAATGCTTTTCAGACATGAAAGAAAGGGGAAAGGGGGACGTTTATCGAGAAGTAGAAATCTAGGAAGAAGCAGGAAGTTTTTGGGTCTTCTCAAGTGTGGGTCAAGAAGGGAGATGTGTGCATGGGAAAGACAAGCTGATTGTTCTAAGAAGGGAAGGTACAGATGTGGGTAGATGATGAGAAGCTAGGGGTATCAATGTAGCTGATACTCTGGACAAGAGTAAGACCCTCAGACTGAAAAGAGAGTGTCCCTGTCCCAATCAGTCAGAGCAGCGCTGCATGCCTGCTCAGAGTGACTCAGCCTGCTCCTGGCTGAGGCAAAGATGGCAGCTGCGACCCCGGAAATCCAACAGTGACCCTAAGAGGCAGCCATCATCTATTAATAGAAAGCAGTGTCTGAATGGCGAGGAAAGTAACATGCTTGGTGTTGATGGGAGCAGCCAGATTTGGCGAAGACTCAGAGAGACCTCTTATGACCTTGTTCCAGGGAAGCCAGGGCTGATGAAGACAGTGGAGGGAGCTGGAGTCCCCAGGATTGATTTATGGTGGTGGGAGCACCAGAGATGCGGGGAGCGCTCCGCAGAAAGAGAGAGAGGCAGTGGAACTTTCCTCAGCAGAGAGCTGAGTGGTCCCAAGGAAAGGTGAGTCTGCTGTCCGCCAACCCAGCCCCTGGGCGAGCGAGAGACAATCAGACGCGACAGGGGTTCCGTCTAGTGCGGTTCCACTTTATTGTTACAAACTCCCTGCTTATAAAGGCAAGCGGGGAGGGGTTTGCAAGGGACTTTCCATAGTTACACCAATCACGTTAAAGGTCAAATCGTCATGTGACATCATTATAACAGGAGTCTATGGTGATCACGCGCTGTCTACGTGCACAGAAATCAAGAGAGCCAATCAGAAGTTTTGACAGACAACACAGACTACGCCCCCATCTCTTCCGCCAGGCGCCATCTTAGTTTCCGTCCGCAATGCTAGCCTTTTTCTTTTTCAAGGTTTCCCATGTAGGGCCCGACACAGAGAGACTGATGGCTTTCTGCTAATAGTCTCTGGTGACTCAGATGGTAAAGCGTCTGCCTGTAATGCAGGAGACCCGAGTTCGATCCCTGGGTTGGGAAGATCTCCTGGAGAAGGAAATGGCAACCCACTTCAGTATTCTTGCCTGGAGAATCCCACGGACAGAGGAGCCTGGTAGGCTACAGTCCATGGGGTTGCAAGGAATCAGACACGACTGAGTGACTTCACTTCACTTTCACTCAGTTTGAAGGAGGTAAGACTGATTTGAGTTTTACTGTTATAACAAAGCCCAGTCAAACATACCATCATCTCTTGCAATATATTTATTGACTGATGTTCTCATTTAGGTTTTTCAACCTTTTCTTTTACCCTAAATATCCACTCCCTCAATTCCTGCTGTTGTTTAGTATCAGAAGTTCACATTCACAGAAAATAGAGTTGTTTTGTTTGCTTTCTTTTAGTACATTTTAGTACATCTAATACATTTAGTATTTTACAGTATTTTTGTGATTTTGTTAGAACAAAAAGAAGAAAACTTTAAACATTACTTTAAATTTATAAAATAAAAGTCATAATCTCATTAGTCTACTATAATTTTGCATTTCACTTCCAAATATTAAAGTGGGCAGTTTTTCCCTTTCCTTTAGTTCCTTTTCTTCTTCCTTTAAAAAAAAATTTGTGGCTTCATTGAGATATAATTCATAAACCTAACGTTTACCATTTTAAAATGCACATGTTATTTTAGTGGTTTTAGTATATCACAAAGTTGTACAACTATTACCACCTTCTAATTTTAGAACATTTTATTTTAAGATTTAAAAAATATTTTTGTATGTGGACTATTTTTAAAGTCCTTATTGGATTTGTTACAACATTGCTTCTATTTTATATTTTGCTCTTTTGACCCTGAGGCATGTGGGATCCTAGCTCCCTGACCAGGGATTGAACCTGTACGCCCTCCATTGGAAGGTGTAGTCTTAACCACTGGGCAATCAGGGAAGTCCCTAGAACATTTTAATCACCTCCCAAAATAAACCTCATACTCATTAGCAGTTGCTCTCCATTCTTCTCTTCCCCAGCCCTGTACAAGCACTAATCCACTTCCTGTTCCTCTAGACTGCCTGTTCTGGAGACTTCATATAAATGGGATCATATAGTATGTTATCTTCTGTTTGATATCTGGCTTTTTTTCACTTAACACAATTTTCCCATGTTTCTGCATATATCGGCACCTCATTCACTTTTATATGTGAATAATATACATTGGGTTGATGTACAAAAGTGTTTATCCATTCATCAGTTAATATTTGGGTTATTTCTGCTTTTTGGCTGTTATGAATTATGCTGCTTTGAACATTCATGAACACATTTTTGTGTGGACCTGTGTTTTCATCTATCTCGAATATATACTGTTAGTTTTCTAGGGCTGCTGTAACAAAATATCATAGACTCGATGGCTTAAACACCAAAAAAAAAATGTATTTTTTTCACAGTTCTGAAGGCTAGAAGTTCAAGATCAAGTCAAGTTTCCTCTGAGACCTTTCTCCTTGGCTTGCAGATGGTTACCTGCTTGCTGTATGCTCACATGGTCATCCCTCCAGTCTGTGCATTTTCTGTCTCCTAATCTCCTTATAAGGACACCAGTCATATTAGATTAGAGCTTGCCATTAAGATCCCATTGTGATTTAACTACCTCATTAAAGACCTTATCTCCAGATGCAATTCCATCCTGAGGTGCTGGGAGTTAGGACACCAACATGTGCATTTTGTGAGAATGCAATTCAGCACATAGCATATACTTACAAGGAAAACTGCTGGGTTGCATGGTAGCTCTCTGCTTACCGTTCTGAAGGTGAAAGCTGCTCAGTTGTGTCCAGCTCTTTGTGACCTCATGGACTATACAGCCCATGGAATTTTCCAGGCTAGAATATTGGAATGGGTAGCCTTTCCCTTCTCCAGGGGATCTTTCCAACCCAGGGATTGAACCCAGGTCTCCTGCATTGCAGGTGGATTCTTTACTAGCTGAGCCACAAGGGAAGCCCTTAACTTTATGAGGACCTCTCAGATAGATTTCAAAGCAGCTGCCCACTTTACATGCCCACCTTCCCTCCTGGAAGGGTTCCAGTTTCCCTACATCCTCACCAACATTTATTATCTGTCTTTTTGCTTATAGCCATTCATAGGGAATAAAGTTTTGAAATATATATTTTTACAAATTTTCCATTTCCTCATGTTTATTTCTCCCCTCACATTGTCTTTCTTGGCTGTGGTGCTAATATCATTTCTGGGTGTACCCTAGCCATATTCTAAAAACTTGATAATAAGGCCAGTAATATTAATTAATAATCAAAATAGATAAAGGTGCTGTAACATCTGATGAATTGTGTAGTTTATTATCAATAAGACAAACTGCACAGATACCGTAAAAACATAATATTACTGAAAGATCATGATATGATTGGACGTGAGTTTGACAAAACTCTGGGGGATGGTGAAGGACAGGGAAGCCACGTGTGCTCTGTCCATGGGGTCACAAAGATCCGGACACAACTGAGTGACTGAACAACAACAACTGCGAAAGCAGATAATTTGAATGAAGGATTTGAATCTATATTATTCAGCCAAAATTTAAAAACATCCCAAAATATTGAAAGAAAAAAATAAATATATACACACACCAATAAATAGGCATAGATTTAGATATAGATATGTAAAACCAATAAAGCGCTTACCGCTACATCCTTTCAGTAGCACCTCTTTGCTTATTGAAAGACATTGCAAACACCATGAAGATACTGCATCAGCTGAAATGCATTTTAGGAAGTGTATACTCTATTGTAGGCTTCCCTTGTGGCTCAGTGGTAAATAATCTGCCTGCAATTTAGGAGCCTCAGGAGATGTGGGTTCGATTCCTGGGTCAGGAAGTTCCCCTGGAGGAGGAAATGTCAACCCCATCCAGTATTCTTGCTTGGGAAATCCCATAGACAGAGGAGACTGGTGGGGGCTACAGTCCATAGTGTGGCCAAGAGTCAGACACAATTGAAGGGACTTAGCATACACATGCTCCATTTTAATCATTCCTCTTCCAAAAAGGAATTTATTACAGAATAAATTGCCTACATGCATTTGAAGTCCATTATATATATCTAGTTGCATTTCAATGAAGAACTTTTGAATTTAGCTTTTACATTAATTTATAGTTTTTCTGGAAGACCGAATTATCTTCACATAATTGCATTCAAGAATATTCATTTTTTTTGCAATATTCAACATAGAAAGCATTAAAATTCAAACAGAAGTATTCTACAAAGAGCTATAAGTGGGAATGATCTTTCTTTTTGCCAGGTGTCTGGGAAAGGAGTTTACATTTTGCCTGAGGACAGTACTTTCCGAATGTCTTCTTAATATCTTTGAAACTGACATCAGTGCGAAAACAAACTGATAATATTCTAAACACAGAGCTCTCATTTACAATTAGACTTTTTGGTTTTTAATGGTAAATGCATTCAGTTTGAACTTCTTCCTTGGGTACATTTTGTTAAGTTGGTCATGTCCAGAAATTTAGCCCCAATGCTATTTCCTCTTTGAAGCTTTTGTGAATACTCTTGGCAGAATTCCTTTTCGCTTCTGTGTTCTGCTTTCTACTCAATTGTAGCACCATCAGTATCAGTTACAATATTTCTACATGTACCATCTCTTAATTTGAGTCAGGAGATCTCAAATGTGACAAAACATCCATATCACCTGAAGAGATTTTCAACGATCTGTTTCATTATGGGATGCTGACCCAGGAAGAACTAAGTCGTGTCCCAAACTGAACCGACACCTTCCATTTCCTAGATGTTGAATCCTGGGGTGAAAGTGAAAGTGTTAGTCGCTCGGTCATGTCTGACTCTTTATGGCCCCATGGACTGTAGCCCTCTAGGCTCCTCTGTCCATGGAATTTTCCAGGTAAGAATACTGGAGTGGGCTGCCAGTCCATTCTCCAGAGGATTTTCCCAATCCAGGGACTGAATCTGGATCTTATGCACTGCAGATGGATTCTTTACCGTGTGAGCCCCCAGGGAAGCTAGGATCCTGACATGAGAAGAGCTATAATGCAAAACCTGAATAGACTCATTTTCTAGATGTTGAATCCTGGGATAGTTTAATGAGAATCTGGAAAGGGGAAGAAAGCCATTCTTCACTAGGACTTTAAGATGGATCAAACGATTTTCCCTCTTACCCTATCCTTTACTTCTGTTGTGGTCTGATTCAGTCAATGGAGTTAGTGGCTGTTTGTAGAAAAAGAGCTTAACAATTATGCAGTTAATAAGCACACATAGGGCTTCCCTACTGGCTCAGCCCATGGGATCGTGAAGAGTAGGACACTACTCAGCAACTAACACTTTCACTTTCCACTTAGACACATCTAAGGAGGTGGGTTTAGGATGTGTTTTTCAAGAAGTCTTAGCTGAAAAGACATCCTACAAGAAAAACTGAACAAAGAATCAAGGCATTTTAACAATAGGTTTTTTTTTTATTGAACATGTGTATTATATGTTAATTTAAGTTCTTTACAATAATTTAATTCTCCCACAACTCCATGAAGCATATATGAGCATCCTGTCTTGAAAGATGAAAAAATATCCTCAGGGAAATTAGACAGGTTGCTTGGGCTCATACCCTGGTAAATAGCAGGGCTGGAATGAGGCGAAAGTCTTTTGCCTCCCACACAGTCTTTTGCTCAGGGTAATTTTTTATTTGATCATTTTTAAATTGGAAAATAATTTCATTACAGTGTTGTGTTTGTTTCTGCTGTACAACAATGTGAATAACTATCTGCATAAATATATCCCACCCCTCTTGAACCTCACTCCACCTCCCCTCACCCCCATTCCCACCTCTCTAGGTCATCACAGAACACCGAACTGAGTTCCTGTGCCACACAGCAGCTTCCCACTAGCTATCTATCTTACACATGGTCCTGTGTGTATGTGAATTCTACTCTTCCAATTTGCCCCACATTCCCCTTCCCCCATGGGCTTCCCAGGTGGTTCAATGGTAAAGAACCCGCCTGCCAATGCAGGAGACACAGGAGGCTTGGCTTCAATCCCTGGGTCAGGAATATCCCCTGGAGGAGGAAATGGCAACCCACTCCAGTATTCTTGCCAGGGCAATTCCATGGACAGAGGAGCCTGGTGGGCTACAGTGCATAAGGTTGCAGAGAGTTAGGCATGACTGAGCACGCACACACACATGTCTCCATGCCCCATTGTGTCCCCAAGTCTGTTCTCATCTTCTGCATCTCTACTCCTGACCCACGACCAGGATATTTTTTAAAGATTTTATTTTATGTTATTCTTTTGTTGATATTCATGTGATTATGGTATTATTATTTATCATTTATGCTAATATCAGCACATATGAATATCAATGTGTTAGTGTCAACAACTATTACAGTGGCAAAAGCATTTGGGATTGTTATTCGTATCTTTATAGAACCACAATCAGTATTTGTAGCAGCTTGAGGGAATGAGAATGATGGGTCACTTCTGAGGAGAAAAACCATGGTTGGTGACAAGGAACAGATGAAATGGTGCTGCTCAGGCAGAAAACTGGGGGAAATCAATATTTAAGAAGGATTCTATAAAGTTTGGTTCTTTTCTCCATTTTCCTACAATATCATTTTGCTTTTCTTTGAGGTTTCTTGGAGTTTGATTTATTTTTAGACTAAGAAGTGCCTTTTTCTGAAGGGACTTTCTTCAAACTAGGGGATGAAAGGTGTTGATAGAAGAGGCTATTCAAATAGTGTGTGCGTGTGTGTGTGCATGTGTGCGTGCGTGTGTGCATGCGCGACTCTGGGCAATCCCATGGACTTTAGCCCACCAGTCACCTCTGTCAAATAGAGGGATAAAGTAAATGTGTATTTACTTGATCTGAGCATTTAATTTCATCAGCATAAAAATCAGCATAAGGGATCTGTGTTTCATCATTTGGGAACTGCATTCTTCAACTGTAATTCAAAATAAAATTTCTCTTTTTTAGTGTTTTGATGCTTAGATCAATATGAGGAAAGGGGTTTCTCTTGCCCTCCTCCCTCTATTTTCCTGTTTGTGAAATGTGTTGGAAAGAATATTAGGCTTCTACTTTGCAGCATTTTATGTCAGAAGTAAATGTCTGTGGGATGATTAAATTGAGTGGATCAAAAGGAGTGTAAGTTTTGGTGCAGAAAATATTGAGGTTGAGGTCACAGGTTTAGTTATTAAGGTAAACATTTGATCTCCAGTGCAATGCCATGATAGCTCCAAAGCTTGTTCTACAGCCAATAATTCGATTCGATTTTCTAGGCAAATTCTCTCCCTTAATCCTCAGGCAGGATGCATGTAGAATATGTAGGCTTTTTCACCTCTCACCTCTCCCAGCCCAGTCATTTTAATATCTGTGTGCACTTTGTAAGACAAGCCTGAAAACAAGATTAGGAAACATTAGAAATGGCAACCCTGCTTTTTGCAGGAGATGGGAACAGTTCTTGGCCATCAGTGCTCACAAATTGCAACTCTTTTTTTGATGCTGTGAAACTGCATGAGAGATGAAAATTCTCATGCTCTTTAACTTTCAATTAATTAGTCATGGATTCTAGGGACAGAGGAAATGAAAGAGGAACTATAAAACTCTATAAATGTGGTGAATTTTCAAAATTTAGATCAGCAGATGAAAATTAATCCTTTTTGGATGAAAAGTATCATGCAGTTACTTAAAAAATATTCATTCCAGTACTTCCCTGGTGGTCCTGTGGTTAGGATTCCACCTAGCAATGGTGGGGACACGGGTTCAATCCCTGGTCTGGGAAGATCCCACATGCTGCAAGGCAACTGAGCCCATGCACCACAACTCCTGAGCCTGTGTTCCAGAGCCTGTGATTTGAAACAAGGGAAGCTATCACAATGAGGATCCTGAGCACTACAACTAGAGAAAGCCCATGAAGCAACAAAGAATAAGGGTAGCCAAAAATAGCAATAAGATTAAAAAAAAATATACTCCTTCCTTTTTTATTTAAAGCACCCAGAGAATCATGAGCCTTCAACAGAGATGGCAGTTTTACATTGCAAGTCAATATTTGGTAGACTTTAGCACAACGAAGTGAAGCCTGTGACTTGCAAGTCAGGGTGAGCAGATTATTGAGTGTACCCAGCTGAGACTGGTCCCATCACTTCGTGGGAAATAGATGGGGAAACAGTGGAAACAGTGTCAGACTTTATTTTTTTGGGCTCCAAAATCACTGCAGATGGTGACTGCAGCCATGAAATTAAAAGATGCTTACTCCTTGGAAGAAAAGTTATGACCAACCTATATAGCACATTGAAAAGCAGAGATATTACTTTGCCAACAAAGGTCTGTCTAGTCAAGGCTACGGTTTTTCCAGTGGTCATGTATGGTTGTGAGGGTTGGACTGTGAAGAAAGCTGAGTGCTGAAGAATTGATGCTTTTGAACTGTGGTGTTGGAGAAGACTTGAGAGTCCCTTGGACTGCAAGGAGATCCAACCAGTCCATCCTAAAGGAGATCAATCCTGGGTGTTCATTGGAAGGACTGATGCTGAGGCTGAAACTCCAATACTTTGGCCACCTCATGCAAAGAGTTGACACATTGGAAAAGACTGTGATGCTGGGAGGGATTGGGGGCAGGAGGAGAAGGGGACGACAGAGGATGAGATGGCTGGATGGCATCACCGACTTGATGCACATGAGTTTGGGTGAACTCTGGGAGTTGGTGATGAACCTGGAGGCCCGGCGTGCTGTGATTCATGGAGTTGGAAAGAGTCAGACACAACTGAGTGACTGAATTGAACTGAACTGAACTGAGACTCACAGTAGACACTCCATCAAGGGCCAGCAAGAAATAAGGGAGCAGAAAAGCAGAAGAGAGAAAAGTGAGAAGTAGGGAGAGAGTCTATTTGTAAGGAATTCAATATGCTGAATTTGAGACACTGTGGTGAATCTGCCATGCTGAATATTGCCCTGGGACATGCCTCATCCTCCGAGAGTAATAGAAAAAGGCATCTCCATCTATGTTTTCTACTACAAATGAAATTTTGTGAGCATCCTTTTGGGTATATTGATAAACTAACATGCCTGTCATTTTAGGGGGTCTATATACTAGGTGCAAATTTTCTATGCAGCAAGCATGGTTCATGTATCAATTATACATTTATCCAACTGATTTGTTGAAATAATTCCAATGATTTGGAACTGTTAGGACTAAGGATGTTCAAAACTTATGGTTTGAGTCCAAACTAGATTTCTTCTACTATGTACATCTCAACAATCTTGTCCCTCAGTGCTTATGTGGGTATGTTCCTAAAACTGCATAAATGTTATATTTTTATTCTTTGGTAATATGATATTATACATACATTGCTTTTCTTCTGGTATTGTTCAGCTTAGTCATCTTCATATATGCTTAATCCTTTCTAGTCATTTGTGTTATTTCATTTTATTCCTTTTTTTTTTTTCATTTCCTTCAGTATATCAATACCTTTGTTAGTGGTTTCTAAGAACTCATTTATGACCAGGATGTTAACAGTTTGTCATGCAATGCAAATGGAATACCATATTTTATTGCCATCAGTTTACTATGGTATTTTGCATTTTGGTTGTATATTAAAATATAATCATATCATATTTAAAAAAAAAGAAAAAGGGCCATTAGTCTTCAAATAGTTATTTGGCTGTTTGTTGTCACTGTATTTTATTCAATCTGAGCCACTAGAAATTAGAGTGAATTGGTTTTATTTCCACAAAGAAATGAAAAAAAATTTCCAATTAAACTATGACATAATCATACCTTTTCATTAAGACTTTTATTTTATGCTTTTTGTGTTTTTAAAATAATTAATTAACTGTTAACTGGTTACACAAGCATCTCATTAGTTTGAATTATCTTTGAATCTTTTCTAGGGGTGTAACCTGCCATTTACCTTGCCTTCAGTTTCACTGAGTGTGTTTGACAGTTCTCATGTAGAAAAACAAAGCTTTTTCTTTTTGTGAATTCCAACTTCCCTTAGATTTAATTAAAAAAATTTTTTTTTGGAAAAAAATGTGTATGAGCATCTGTTCCAATGGAAAAAATCACTATCTTGGAAAGATATTTTACTATCTTTCCAAAATCACTATCTTGGAAAGATGTTCATTGCAACACTATTTACAATAACCAATACATGGAAACTGCCTAGGAGTTCCATGATGGATGAATGGATAAAGAAATTGTGATATATACAGATATATTTGATGCTGCCCTATTCAGCAATATAAACTAAGGGAATCTTACCAATTGTGATAATGTGAATGGATCTTGAGGTCATTATGCTAAGTGGAATAAGTGAGACAAAGAGAAATACTGCATGAATATGTGGGATCTAAAAAAACAGATTTCTAGAAACAGAGATGAAATTTGTGGTTCCCAGAGAGAAGGGATGGAGGGAGTGGGTGAAACAGGTGAAGGTGGTCAAAAGGTACAAATTTCATAACATGAATAATTTCTGGGGATGTAATGTGTAACATGGTGATAATAATAATAATGTTTGATATATGGAAAAGTTACCAAGAGAGTAAATCTTTAAAGTTCTCCTCACAAGGAAAAAAAATTATGTGAGTTGATGGATGTTAAGTAAACTTACTGCAATAATTTTGCAGTATATAATATACAAAATCATTGTACAGTTTAAGTTTCTGCAGTTTTATATTTTAACTATATCTCAATAAAACTGGAAAAAATACAATTAAAAAAGAAAATATAAAGTTGTGATCATTCTTGGAGGATCAGTTTCATTTCCACCATATGTACACCTTACTATTTTGTTCCTCTAGCCTTTCAGCTTAAGTAGTAAACTCATGATTCAATGCTGAATCACCATGTAATATTTTAAGCAGATGTAAAAATCATAGAGGTCTTACCAAAAATGCACACTACTCAACTAAAGTAACACTTGAACCACTCTGACCATGTTCAGGCATTTACAAGTAATGCCAACTTGTTGCATGAATAACAGCAAGTATTCCCAGGTGGTGCTAGTGGTAAAGAACGTGCCTACCAACCCAGAAAACTTGGAGACTTGGGTTCAATCCCGGGGTCAGGAAGATCCCTTGGAGGAGGGTATGACAATGCACTCCAGTATTCTTGCCTGGAGAATCCATTGGCTAGAGGAGCCTGGGGGGCTACAGTTCATAGGGTCACAAAGAGTTGTATACAACTGAAGTGACTTAGCACACACTTACGCATGGTCAGAAGAAACTGTCCATAAGACACATTCAGCTGTCAAAGAAGCTAGAACATTTTTTTAAAAACAGATTTTACAATTGATTAAAATAATTGAACAAAGTCAGTGGAACCCTAATATATCTATTGTGGATACCTTAAATAGTCATAACTAGCTCCGACTATATTTTAAGGAACTATTCAAATATACGCTCTACAGCTTAAGGATGTGAGAGTCAAACAAGGTGAGTTCTGGTGAGAACTGCATCAGGAGGATGGCCAACATGTTCACTGTGGCCTATCCTTTCAGATTTTTTAGTTCCTTTTGAAAAATAAGCTTTATTTCAAAAGGGCATTTTTGTTTTGCTTTGTTTACTTGTATGTGATCTTTAAACAGAGCAATTTTTAAATTATTGAATTTTTATAATAAGAAAATATATTTCCACAAAGTTTGAAAATTTAGGAAAGTACCAAAAAATGAAATAAAACTAAAAATTATTTTTTAAAAACCTTAATTTTTATTTTATCTTGTATTTTTTTGGGGGGAGTGTAACTTGTGGCTTGGGAGATCTTAATTCCTCAACCAGGGATCAAGCCCCTGTCTCCTGTAGTGGAGGTTCAGGATCCTAACCACTGGATCACTGGGGAATTCCCATAAAAATTAGTTTTAATATTGCTATCCAACAATAAAAGTAGCTTCTACTAACTAACAATTAAGGAGCATTCAATACATAATTTGCATAAGACACTTGTTTTCTATCCCATGAATTTTCCAATGAACGATATTTTATTCTGTCCTGGTGCAAGTAATTTTGTGCATGCTCAGTTGCTTCACTCATGTCTGACTTTACTACCCTATGAACTGTAGGTCTGGGGGAATATCTTCAGGCCCACTCTTGTCTGCAGAAATCAAGGATTGCATGTTGAGGGACTGAGGTCCCCACTTTCTTGCAGGCTATAAGTTGGAGCTACACTTCTCAGTTCATTTATAAGTATTAGTTCCTCAGACTCCTCTGTCCATGGAATTCTCCAGGCAAGAATACTGGAGTGGGTTGCCATTTCCTTCTCCAGAAGGTCTTCCCAATCTGTGGATCAAACCTGGGTCTCCCACTTTGTAAGAAGTTTCTTTACCATCTGAGCCACCAGGAAAGTAGTTTTGTGGTGAAGATAAAATTAGTCAAATAACCATAATATAACTTGTGCTGAGTGTTATGAGTGAGTCACCAAAGACTTTGGAGAATGGATGCCACATAAGATTGGAAGCAGTTCAATGAGAAAGTCTGTGTGGTAGATAATATTTTATTTCAATCTTCATGAGTAGGTTTTGAGTTTGTATGGAGAAAGCAGGCATTTCAAAGGAAGGAAATTAATCAACAACCAAGCAAGGAAATCAATTAGGCTGATGGAAAAGTCACTAAATCTGCACCAGTTTTTCCTGCACATGTAGGATTCTACACCCTCTAGAATTTGGTCATGTGATGGACAAGAGAAATTTTAAGGGCATGATTCTCCACATTCTTTCCTAATAATGTTTGCAATGGTGACTGCTGTGTTGGCCTAGATTCCTGATTGATTATGATTAATGGACTTTCTTGAAAAATTCACGGTGAACATGAAGTGAGAAAAAGAAATAAAACTTATTGATTTACTCCATTATGACTTTGGGAGGAGAGGACATGATTATTACTAAAATATAACCTAACATAGCCCAACTATTACAGCTGGAGATAGAATTGAATAGAGCTGGAGATAGATGTGAAGACAAAAAAAAAAGAGAAAGTCAAAGTTAGTTAACATTGAATTACTCAATTTAATATCATAAAGGAATGTGGACATCTAGACTTTACATAAGCAATGTAAAGCTATGAGTATTTTCACTGTTTTGCTTTTTAAGGAAAATGGCATTATCAAGTTTAAATGTTAAAGGATTTGTGTTGCAGTGTTCTATAGAATGAGTTGGAGGAAATACAATGATTAAGGAAAGACATGAAATAAGAGATTAGTATAGTAACCATGGGCTTCCCAGTGGTGCACTGGTGAAGAATCCACCTGCCAGTGCAGGAGACGCAAGAGACTCGGGTTGGATCCCTCGGTTGGGAAAATCCCCTGGAGGAGGGCTTGGCAACCCACCCCAGTGTTCTTGCCTGGAGAATCCTGTGGACCGTGGAACCTGGTGTACAGTCCATGGAGTAGCAAAGAGTAGGAGACGAGTGAGTGACTGAGCTTACATGCACAGCCACCAGTGTGAGAGCTTGAGTTTTCGCTAAGATTGCAACAGTAGGAAGAGAGAGGAGGAGACAATACAGTACTCTCACTGTGCAGAAACAACACAGAGGCCAAGTTGAAGAGCTTCGTAGACAAAGGGCTTGGCACATGGAAATATTGTATGCTAAACTGTGCAGTTCCAAAATAGATTCCTTGAGTCCTAACCCTCAATACCTCTGACCATGACCTTATTTGGGAAGGGAGTCTTTACAGAGGAACTCAAATTAAGATGATGTCAGGAGGTTGGATCTTCATCTTACATGATTGGTGTCCTTATAAAAAGGGGAAATTTGTCACTGAGACGGACATGCACAAAGGGAAGATGAGGAGTCACAGATTGACAATGGCTATCTATAGAAGCCAAAGAGAGAAGAGTTGACAGATACCTGCCTCACAGTGCTCACAAACAACCAACTAGATCACCTTCCAGCATTCAAAAACACCAGACAGAACATTTCTGTTTAAGTCACCTGGTTTGTGGTATTCTGTTATGGCAACTCTAGTGAACTATTATAAGAGAACTTTTGAAGTATTTTTAAATGTTAGACTCTTCAATCTTAAAAATTGGAGATCTTCCCCTTTCTTTGCTCCCATTTTTTATCTAAGTTAAATCAGAAACACAGGGATAACTCTCTGCTCCTCTGTATATAGACTGAACCTACTGACCTTTGTTCAAATTTGTATTTTATCCTTTACCTATTGTCTCTTCTTATATTAGAAAGGTAGTAAAGCTTAACAAGTTTGCAAACACAAGTCTTCCCTTGAAAGATGGAATAAGGTTACATTTTTAAAGGTCCAGAGCATCTTGAATGCTGCTTAATTGAAAAAAGCCCTTTGGTGTGATGAATGCAGTCATTAATTTATTATCTAGCTCCATTGAAATCTGTTATAATCAGCTTTTGTGTTAGAGGCATCAAGGTGAAATCCTGCCAAGCCTTCAGAGATTTCCATCTAATAGGAAAGGGGTGCACTCTGAAGAATTTTACTTGTTCTCTAAATTCTGCAGAATGTGGAAAATGATGGCAGAAATTCATTATAGGAATATAGGGCTTCAGGACAAGGATGTTTATAAACTTTTATACATCAGAGTTTAGTGCCTAACAGTTGATATATTGTTGCCTTGTAAAATAATTATTATTTAACTACATTTTGAGAGCCTTACACTAGTAACATATAAGTAATATTCTTTATAATCTTAATTTGACCCTGGGAAGTCCAATCTCTTATTTTGCACTGTGACTAGTGAATCAAACTGAGATGGAAAAGTTGACCTTGTAAATTCTTCAATCAAGATTTTACCCAAGCTGGGGCTTCTAGTCCAGGTTCAACTCCTGGTTGGGGAACTAAAACCCCACACTTAGGGATGTGGCCAAAAAAAAAAAAAAAAAAGTAAAAAAAA
>SJYQ01095307.1:389987-415019 GCA_006410935.1 Redunca redunca | reverse complement strand
TTTTTTTTTAATATTTATTTATTTTAAAAAATAAATTTATTTTTAAAAAATAAATTTATTTATTTTAATTGGAGGTTAGTTACTTTACAATATTGTATTGGTTTTGCCATACATTGACATGAATCTGCCACTGGTATACACGTGTTCCCCATCCTGAACCCCCCTCCCTTTTCCCTCTCCATACCATCCCTATGGGTCGTCTCAGTGCACCAGCCCGTTAGTTACTATTCTCTCCCATTGTCTCCTTTACAATGGAAGTGTCAAGCATGGGTAACCCACCAAGACATTAACCTCATTGCCTGGTTTGGAGCCTCCTCCTGTAGTCCTCACCTTTTAAATTGTAACCTACTTGCTTTCCCAGCCCTGTCCTCTCCTTTTCCTGAAAAATCACCCTCCCTTTTGTCTCCTATCCCACTTACACAGGCTTTCACAAAGGTATTATATTTCTAAAGGTTCACATTCTCCATGTATCCTTACTGGGATTTTGCTTTCTCAAGGTATAAAACCCCTGAATGGGGCAGACTTTTGATCTTCTTTTTCCTTATCTTCTGATTCTTCCCCACCTCTACAATTCCGAGGAGAGACATCTTCAGTTTTCCTTGAACCTACGATCTTACAGTGCGTGGCTTGATAGCATACTATGGGGCCTTAACAGAGCCTCTCTTCCTGTGTATGGTTATCTGGATGCAATGTATATTTATACAGAGGCTGACATGGCCAGTGACATGTGTAGAGATCTACATGACTGTATTCTATGGAGTTATACAGCAGAAAAAGTCACAAGTCTCTGGGTACCCCAGCCAGGGCATGCATTCTCCAAAATAGCACTTCTCACTACCTTTGTCCATGGAGTGCCCATGCGAGATGTGTTTCCAAGGGAGAGCCGCCTACTAGCAATTTCAGTACGTTCATTTTTACTTCAGGAGCGTGATGCCAAATGTACTTCCTATCAAAGAGATCAGAGGGAATCAGAGGAATATGCTTTAAATGTAAATATGCCAATCATTCAAAAAGTCACTCTCATTGATAACATGCTTCTGAAAGGCTGGTTAGAACACACTGGAAGGAAATGAGACCTTAGCTAAGATTCTGTGACTGGATCTCTTGTCTACCTCTTAGCTCTCTCCCTCATTTTTCTTCTTACCCTCTTGTAATTGCTTCCTCTTTTGGCATATATTTCACAATAGTGTAAAAGATACTGTTAGTAATGATGCCTTTTTAAAATTACATGACACAGTCAGCTCTTCTGAGTTAGGAAGGAATGAGGTATCTGAAATCTGTCCATCCATCCTTACCTGGACTCACTCACCCACGCAGGACTTAACCTGATAAGGTCTTCCGGAAACAGATAAATAAGAAACTGACCGAAATCCTCACCTGACTCTTCATTTCAGGAAATCTGGACTTACGCTTTTGATCAAACGCTGACCTTTAGGAGGTAGCCAGCATCTTCACTGGAGAAGGCACTGGCACCCCACTCCAGTACTCTTGCCTGGAAAATCCCATGGACAGAGGAGCCTGGTGGCTGCAGTCCATGGGATCACCAAGAGTCGGACACGACTGAGCAACTTCCTTTTCACTTTCATGCATTGGAGAAGGAAATGGCAGCCCACTCCAGTGTTCCTGCCTGGAGAATCCCAGGGACAGGGGAGCCTGGTGGGCTGCCGTCTATGGGGTCACACAGAGTCGGACACGACTGAAGCAGCAGCAGCAGCAGCATCTTCACTTTGTGAAGGTCAAAACTGTGCGTGTGTGCTCAGTTGCTCAGTCATGTGTGACTCCGTGTGACCCCATGGACTGTAGCCCACCAGGCTCCTCTGTCCAGAGAACTTTCCAGACAAGAATACTGGAGTGGGTTGCCACTTCCTCCTCCAGGGGATATTACTGACCCAGGAATCAAACCGGAGTCTCTTGCATCTCCTGCGTTGGCAGATGGATTCTTTACCAAAGAGCTACTAGTGAATCCAAAGATCAAAAGAGGGCTCCGCCAAACGTAGCTCGTTGTAGCAGCACAGGTGAGCTAGAATGCTCCTAATGAAAAACCAGTGTAATTATGTCTTACTCCTCTTGTTCTGTGATCTCCTTACTTGCACACGTTGAGGGCTGCTGCTAGTGACTATTATAGATACATGCAGTGGAAGGTTCTCCCTTGTCTCTTCACCAAATCAGTGGAAATCAGATATATTCATGAGGAAGACATTCATGCTTTGTATCTTCAAAAAGACAGAGCCACCCTGCATTTCAGTTTTTACATAAAACTTACATGTGATGAGATGCACATTTGTACACCTACCAGTAGGGGAATGGGGGGACTTAGAGGGTTAATGTAATGTTATGTTTTGTTATGATAATTTTTTGTAATTTACAGTAAGTGTATTTTTTTAACTGAAAACATAATTCAACCTAAACAGAGTCTTCTCAACATAATATGAAGTTTTACATAGTGCTTATATATAATTTTCAGTTTTTAATTGTGCTGCAGTCCATGGGGCCACAAAGAGTTGGACACGACTGAGTGACTGACTTGAATTGAATATATATATATATATATATATATATATATATATATAGGCTTCCCTGGTGGCTCAGTGGTAAAGAATCTGCCTGCCAGTGCAGGAGACTTGGGTTTGATCCCTAACCTGAGAAGATCCCACATTCTGCGGAGCGGCGAAGTCCATGCTCCGCAGCTACTGAGCCCATGCTCTAGAGCCTGGAGGCCATAACTATTGAGCCCATGTGCCGCAGCTCCTGGAGTCTGCGTGCCCCAGAGCTGTGCTCTGCAATAAGAGAAGCCACTGCCGAGAGAAGCCTGCGTACCATAGCTAGAGAGTATCCCCCACTTGCTACAGCTAGAGAAACGCCAGAACAGCAACAAAGACCCAGCACAGCCAAAATAAACAAATACATAACACTATTAAAAACATATACATATATAAAATTACCTCCCTAGAATTTAACTTTTAATATGTTAAAATTTAATGAAAAGCTAAAATAAATATACTTGCTTTAACTGGCTGTTGCGTTACATTTTTAGAACATATGTAAAGATATTAACTTTCTCATCCATTTAAAATACATTTTCATTGGTGGTGGTTTCAAATGAAATTTATCTACTCGTTTCTGTAACTCTGATATTGTGCAGTTTTTCTTTCTGAAGTTGTCATAAATAAGAATGGGCTTTGGTTTTAGCTGGTGTCATTCTATATGACTGAAAGAGGTTAGTTATTGCAGAGTCTAAGTGGAAACATGTTGGTAAATTGACACTCATCAGAAAGGCCCATTTATTATTTCTGTGTCTAATTAAATATAATAAATCCACTTCAAGAAGCTTTACTCATGTGATGTATAATGCTGTCTTCACTCCATAATTGAACAGCATGCCCTTTATCATCATGCTTATGTAGAACTGAATAAAAAGCTGTGTAGTCAGTCCTGATGACATGGACTAGGTTATTCTTTCTGGGGATAACAATGGATGAGGAGCTTTTCTAGGTAGTCTGAAATATTCCCATATTATGATATGTAGTCTATAGGATATGTAGTCTGTACTAAGGTGCAGGTATCTTGATTTGTTTTTTTTTTTAACAGAGTATTAATTTGAGGCTTGAATTTAAGTGGAGTAAATTTTGAGTTTCATGAGTCTTTAACAACTGATTTCCAGCAAGTCTTTGGCTTCCCTCCATGACTGGGACTGTGGGTTGCTGGTCCTACCTCACTCAAAGGTGGCTTTTTCTGCATCTTCCTCGATGGGACCAGCCCTCTAATGTACACGTTTATGCTGTTGTTCAGTAGCTCAGTTGTGTCTGACTCTGCACCCCATGGACTGCAGCACGCCAGGCTTCCCTATCCTTCACTGTCTCCCAGAGTTTGCTCAAATTCATGTCCGTTGAGTCAGTGATACCATCCAACCATCTCATCCTCTGTCATTCCCTTCTCCTCCTGCCCTCAATCTTTCCCAGCATCAGGGTCTTTTCCAATGAGTCAGTTCTTCCCATCAGGTGGCCAAAGTATTGGAGATTCAGCTTCAGCATGTCTCTCCAATGAATATTCATAACTGATTTCCTTTAGGATTGACTGGTTTGACCTCCTCACAGTCCAGGGTATTCTCAAGAGTCTTCTCCAGCACTACAATTTGAAAGCATCAATACTTTGGCACTCAGCCTTCTTTATTTTCTAGCTCTCACATCTGTACATGACTACTGAAAAAAAGAAAAACATAGCTTTGACTATATGGAATTTTGTTGGCAAAGTGATGTCTTTGCTTTTTAATATGATGCTTAGGTTTGTTATAGCTTTTCTTCCAAGGAGCAAGTGTCTTTTGGCTGCAATTCCTGTCCACAGAGTTTATGCTGAAGACAACATAGTTTTTACTGTTTCATAGCTTCCCAAGGTGACTTCATTACCATCAATGAGGTGGCACCTATCTAGAAGCTACTATTAATATTTTTTTGCTCAGTATGTGTCAATAACATACACATATATATACTCTTATCTGTACATACACAGAGATAACACATTACATAATGCATAGCACAAATAATTTTATTTTCTATAATTAGTGACATTTCAAGTGTGTACATGTAAAAAAGTTATTAATAAGAAATTAATATTTTCATATAATATTATCCTGAAGGCAGTGTCTTTATAGTCTTAGGAAAAAAAGATAAGCAACCAACCAAAAAACAATTAAAAACATACATGCTTGTGTGTGTGTGTGTGTGTGTGTGTGTGTCTTGGAGGAGGTCATGGAGAGTTTTACAATTTTAGCTCTTAAGTTCTTTTGATTTATTTCAGCTAATTTTTTGTATGTGTATAAAATAATGCTTATTAAAATATTGTGTTAATGTAATGTGATCATAACCTGGAGGAGGGTATGACAACCCACTCCAGTACTCTTGCCTGAAGAATCCCATGGACAGAGGAGCCTGGCAGACTATAGTCCATGGTCGTAAAGAGTTGGACATGACTGAATTGACTGAGCATAGCAATGTGATCATAAATGTCCCTAAAAGGGGAAGAAAGAAGAAGTGAACTAGAGACACAGAGACTTAAGAGGGGCTCAGCCTGATATTACTGGCTTTGAAAATGGGGAGGGGTCATGCCCCAAGGAATGTGGGTGGCATTTACTAGATAGAAAAGGTGAGAAGACACATTCCTCCAGAGCTTCTAAAGGATATACCCTGCCAACACCTTGACTTTAGCCCAGTGAGATCCATTTCATATTACTGACTTGTAGAACTGTAAATGAAATAAAATAAACTACAAAGTTAGTGAAAATTTGGGCAGGGAATGGAAATCTATTACAAGAGATAAAATGGTGTGGTAATAGTTGGACGTTCATATACTGTCTTGAGCAGAGAGTAAAAGAATTATAGAATACCATTCCAACTGGCTTCTAGCTATCTTAGTCTAAAGTTTTCACTTTTTTGTGTAACCTAATATGGAGACATTGACAGTGTGTCTATTTGTTTTTTTTTTTTTGGTGACTCCATGGGTCTGTAGGCTACAGGGACTGTAGCCTGCCAGGCTCCTCTGTCCATGGGATTTTCCAGGTAAGAACATTGGAGTGGGTAGCCATTTCTTTCTCCAGGGGATCTTCCCAACCCAGGGATTGAACCTGGGTCTCCCAACTTGCAGGCAGATTCTTTACCACCTGAACCACCAGAGAAGCCATACATCTCAGGATAAATGAGTGGGTGTTTTCCAGTGGATTCAGTGACCATATTGAAGGAAAGTAACGGATGTGATTTACTGTGAATCAAGCAAGCTTGCAGACTATTTCAGGTCACTGTGTTCAGGTTGGGTTAGGCTGTAGGGACAGTTAAGGATAATCACTGTTTTAGTTTTATCATGGCAGAACAGCTCAGCTCATCCATCACTTGCTTAATTCTTTGAAGGCACCAGATGAAGAGCAGTACCTTGGATCTTACCATTAAATTTTGAAGCAAAATTTTTATTTAAAGAAAAACACATGTCAACAAAAGATTGACACTAAGAGATATGTTATAATTGATGGGTAATTGGCCACAGAAAATCCTTGTTTTGACAGCCAGGAGATAATCTTTAAACCAAGTTACTGCAGCTAGTGAAAGAGGGTGACTCTGAAAGAGATGAAAATGCCATGAAGCAAAAGTTGCATGAGGAATGTGCTAATATTTCCTGGGCTCGAAGTTATCCTTTTTCCTGCCTAAATCTGACAAGAAAAACCTATTAGATACTTTTTTTCTAGTTGTTTTTATGGTAGACTTTGTTCATCACAGATCCGCAGTACACTGATGGAGAGTGACACGACCCACTCCTCAAGTCAGTGCTTCCTTAACACATGAAAGAGAAAACAGAGAACTATCTCGAGTCAGAGAAGTGACTCTGAAGACATGTGTGCAGAATAAGCTCAGGAGACCCTGGATTCTCATTTTTGAAGTGACTGATTCTGTGCTAAATAAGGTGACTCACATAGATGTTTTAAAGTTGGCTGCTGTAGTGACTCAGAGGACAATGCAGAAACCAAGATCAGAAGGACAGAGCCTCTACTCTCCCTGTCCGTGATCAAGGAGTTTCTAATAAGGTAATTGAAAGAAATTGCTGATCAGTTTCAGAACCACTCTGTACCATCATGTGCTCAATAGCTATAGCTCCTGTGACCGTGCATTGTATGTGTGCCAACTTACATCTCTCTGTTTAAATTAATTGCATACCACGAGGCGGGGGTCGCTCTCTTTTTCTGGAGAAGGAAATGGCAACCCACTCCAGTACTCTTGCCTGGAAAATTCCATGGACTGAGGAGCCTGGTAAGCTGCTGTCCATGGGGTCACAAAGAGTCGGACACGACTGAGCAACTAACACTAACAAACATATATATATATATATATATGTGTGTGTGTGTGTGTGTACTGAATTCTACAGTGTAAATTTATTTTCAATTAATACTGGTCTTTGTAATACCTACAATAGAATAATCGCTCAGTGTCTTATTTATGAGACTATCTGAACTGGGTGAAATCATTTCCTTTTGAACCAGTAAGATGAAACAAAGGGTAAACAAATTTTTTTATAAAACAGTGCCTAACAGGAAGCCCGGCTTGCTACAGTCCATGGGGTTGCAAACAGTCAGACATGACTGAGGGACTGAACTGATACTGATAACATAACCTAACTCTATTTGAGTGTCATCCCTCATGTTAAGAAGGGGGCATAACAAAAGTAATGATACAATAATGATAATGTTTAATATTATCATGCACAAGATATTTACAAGGACTTAAGTGGATTATCTGAGCTTCCCTGATGACTCAGATGGTAAAGAGTCTGCCTGAAATGCAAGGGACCTGGGTTCTATCCCTGTGTTGGGAAAATCCCCTGGAGGAGGAAATGGAAACCCACTCCAGTGTTCTTGTTTGAAAAATTCCATGGACAGAGGAACCTGGCAGGCTACAGTTCATGGGATCACAAAAGAGTCTGACAGGACTGAATGACTAACACTTAAGTGTATTATCTAATTGAGTATTCAGAAAATACCATGAGGAATGGACTACTACCATCTCCAAAAATGATGAGGAAATCCCAGCTGAGAGATACTGGTAACTTTTTCAAACTCAGTTAGTAACAGAATAGTAGAGTCATAATTTGAGCACAGGTTGGTCTGATCATAAAGGGCCAGGTTTAAGAAGTATGTTATCATAGGAGATCCAGGCATTGGGCCATAGCCAGACAGTGTCTGCATTTTTTATATGTTGACCCTCTCCCATTCTCTGAATGCTGAAATCCTCCAATATTTGATGAGATGAAACCTCAGTCCAACACGTCTACATTTCTAATTTTGTAGACATATAACACGAGGCATAGAAAGCAAAGATACGTGTGTACATTGAACATCCTTGTATTCTTGTCTCAGCCTCTCCCTCGTCTCCTAACTTCCTAATATTCCTCATGTGCCTCAGTGTTGTTAAGAGGCTTAAATAGATGTATTCACCTCACCTCTGACATGTTCCTTCTCGGTCCTAATCTTGAGCATATCAATAAACACTGACTCATAAACCAAAGAACCTGGGTGAGTTGGACAAAAAGTTGTGCATTTCCAGTTAATGCAGAAATTTGATGGGTCGTCCATGTTGGTCCTGGGTTTAAGAATCTGCGTGCCCGCTCAGGGGACATGGGTTTGCTTCCTGGTCCAGGAAGATCTCATGTGATGAGAAGCAAGTAAGTCCACTCACTGCAACTTCAGAAGCTCATGGTGCCTTGAGCCCATACTCTGCAACAAGAGAAGCCTCGGCAGGGCAAAGTCCGAGTGCCGCAACTAGAGAAGGTTCACGGAGACCCGGCACAGGCAAAAAATAAATAAAAAAAAAGAATATGCATACTCTTCTAAAAATAGATGAAATTTGGTGAGATAAGGAAAACCTGGCAAATGCCTAGGCCTCCACATGATGCTTTATTTAGTGGCATTCAAAGTAGAATATTTGTATTGTCACTGTTTCAAAGTGGTGGCAAGACCAAAGCACGATGTAGACAGGCTGAGAGGATTGATGATCTTTTAGTCAGCCAGCAGATGGCCAATGCAGTTCAGCAAAGGAACATGAAAGGAGCTGATCACAAATGTTATATGCTAATCATATGATGCTTGGATGGGAAAACAGATTTTTTTTTATGGCTATAATGTGAAAATAATGAAAACCATTAGCTTAATGCATAAGTAGTAAATTCCATTTTTAATATTCACTGAATTATATGCATGCATATGTTTTAATGAATAAGGCATTGTTTAGGATATTTGATGTAGTCTGAGAGCTCTTATGCTAGGCCATATGCAGCAGGGGTTATTCTATGGCTCTAAACACAAGAGATTGGAAATTTCTATGGGAGAGTTTTACCATTTAGGCATATTCAAGCTGAAATACAAGAGACTTCATCTTGGGAAGGATCAATAAGGCATTACCATTAGAACAGAAATATATATATATATACTTATATATATATAGAGAGNGACTTCATCTTGGGAAGGATCAATAAGGCATTACCATTAGAACAGAAATATATATGTATATATACTTATATATATATATATAGAGAGAGAGAGGTGAAAAGTTCCCAAAATAAGACTAATATACACTTAAATTGAATCTATAGTTTGTTTACAACTGCTTAAACAGAGTATCATGGACTAGGTGGCTTAAACAGGCCATTTAAATAAAAGAAATTTGTTTCTTTGTGGTTCTAGAGGCTAGAAGTCTGAGATTGAGGTTTCAGCTGGATTGATTTCTTCCAAGGACTCTTTCTTTTGCTTGTAGACAACCACCTTCTATTTCTGTGGCCTTCATTCTGAATGTGTTTGTGTTCTAATCTCCTCCCCTTCTTTTGAGGAAATCAGCCATATTGGATTATAGCCTTGGTAATGACCTCTCGTTTTTTTAACTCAGTGTCCTCTTAAAAATTTGGCCTCCAAATATAGTTACATTCTGATGTCCTGATGGTTAGGACTTTAAATAACATGAAATTTGAAGGGGATGAAATATAACCCATAACACTGTCTTATAATACAATCAAGGAAATAATTTCATCTGTTGTAACCTGGTATTGTTCCTATTGAATAAATATTAATTGAAATGTATTATGTGATAGATATAGTTATGTTGAAGTTTACAATTATAATAGTCCATAGTTTACAGTCTAACTACATCATCAAATAATATTCTCATTTCTCACTAACCTGGGCTAGATTCTAGGTGCTTCATCCCTCTTCCTCCCCAGAGGTAGAAATTATGTTTCTTGTAGACTCAGGCCCATTTTATGCTTCCCACATTCACTAACTCATTCATTTATTTATCAAACATTTATTGGATATTCTAGAGTTTATCATTGCTTCTTTATCTGCTTCAACACTGATGACTGGATTAGATTATAAACTACAAATGATGTGGTTAAAAATAATGAAAATAATGGGTGTTTACTATGGGCTCAGGATATCTCAAGGTTAAAATCAGGGTGTCATCTTGGCTGAATCCTTATCCTAAGGATCTGGCGAAAAATTTGCTTTCAGATTGTTGGCAGAATCCAGTTCCTTGTGGTTCCAAGACTGAAGTCCCTGCTTCCTTGTTGACTGTCAGCCAGGGGAACACTTCCAGCTCCTAGAGAATACCTGCATTTCTTACCAGCTGGCTTTCTCCCTCTTCAAATCAGCAACAGCCGATCAGATCCTTGTCATGTTTCATATCCCTGGCTTCTGCCATTCTCTTACTTCTAGATCCAGATTTAAAGGATTAGCTTAATCCTAATTCATATAATTCATATGATTACATTAATCCTACCCACATAAGCTCCCTTTCTTAAGGACAACTGTATCATATAATAAAATCTAACTGTAGAAAGAAAATTCATCTTGCCTTCTCTCCAGCTAGCTGGGTATGATGATGGCTAATTTAAGAGGACACAAAGAAAGATGCAAGGTGCTTACACTCCAGCCTCAGAACTGACACTTCTGGTAGAATTATCTCTTCATTTCATAGGCAAAAGGAAGTCATATGGCCAAAATCACGGAGCAAGGTAATAGTCTCTTTACCTATAGTGGTAAGAATTGCAAAGTCAAAAAGCAAAGAACGTAGATACAAGGAGGAGTGATTCTTTTATTTTTGGTTGATGAACATTTTCTGTAAAGAGCTGGATAATAAATATTTTAGATTTTGTGGATTGTATACTCTATCACAATAACTCTATGCTGCCGTTGAGTCATCAAAGTGACTATAGGCAATACCCAAATAAAGCTATTTACAAAACTGGCTTCAGGTTGGATTTGACTTGCCAGCTGTAGTTTGCTGGTTTGGTCTATATTTCATCAGCTATGCTCTGACTATACCTCGTATTTTGGTCAAATGCTGTCAAAATAACATTAAATAACACTTATTCAAACACTCAGTGGTTTCCCCAAACAAATATTTATTATTATGTTGACAGCTCTGCAGAGGAACTGCAGTTTGGCTGATCTAGGGTGGGTGGCTCAGTTTCAAGATGTGGGTTGGCTGGGCTTGGATCCAAACAGCAGGTGGAGTAGGGCCTACTAGCCAAGTGTTTGTTCTGCACCCAGGTTGAAGGGGCAATGATCATTTGGTGCAAGCTCTGCTTATGGGATTCAGAGGAATGGAAGATGCAACCAGAGCTCCATAAGGCCTCTGCTCATGCCGTGTCTGGTGATATTCCATTGGCCAAAATAGTCAAAGGATCAGACTGAACATAAATATTATGATAAAGTATACTTGATCCGTGATGAGGAGAGAGAAGTGAATATTGAGAGCAAAAGTCCAAATGATCATACCTGATTGCCTTACAAGCTGAGACAATTTTCCCTAACTATTGTCGATTTTTTTGAGGGTGAGGGAACCTAGAAACACCCCACACAAGAGAGCTTATTTATCATATCAATGTGACTTACAAATGGTAGAGTAATTCTAAATAAACAGGAAGCACTCCACTCTGTGTACATAGGGAAATGCTTACCTTATCATTTATAGATTTTTCCCCCTATTAATTCACTTCAATTGCCATCAACTACAAAACAATGGGAAGAAAATAAACTGGAAGAGACCAATCACTGGACACAGAAGTTATGCCCAGCACCAATCAGATTCTCAGCAGGTAAACTTGCAGAAGCACTGCAAGGAGAAGTGTAGAATCTACTCTACTGCTGATCAGTTCAATTTCTCTCACTTCAAGTTGCATTGTAGACAGATTGCGCCAGGTAAACCACGAAGAAAACCTAGATATAAATTTGATTCCAAGAACTGAGAGATATGAGAGTCAGCTTATGTAAGCAAGTGGTTCTCAAATCTGGTTGGAAATATGTCACCTTAACAGCATCTTAAAAATTCTCACCAGTTTTCTAGATTTCAGATGAATCTAGGAATAAAGAATAGTGGTGCAGATACAGAGAACAGACATGTAGACACAGTGGGAGTAAGGGGGATGGGATGCATTGGGAGACTGGGATTAACAAATATACAGTACCATGGGTAAAACAGATAGCCAGTGGGAACTTCTTTAAAGCACAGGGGGCTCAGCTCAGTGCTCTTTGATGACCTAGAGGGGTAGGGTGAGGGGTGGAGTGGAAAGAAGGTCCAAGAGGGAGGGGATATATGTTTACATAAGGCTGACTCACTTGTTTGTACAGCAGAAACCAACACAACTTTGTAAAGCACTTATGCTCCAATTAAAAAGCTCTCTGATAAAAATTCTGGGAAGAGAGTGACAGTGGTTGCATCATTTCTCAATCTTTCCAAATCTCCACATAAAACTAATAAAACTAGCTGAAGAAGTTCAGTAGCAAATCCAAAAACCTGTAGCCAGTAAATACAACAAAACTAGATGACAAAGTGTTTCAGTGATCTGTTGCTGCATAACAAATTTGGGTTTCTCAGGTAGCTCAGTGGGTAAAGAACTCACTTGCAATGTCAGAGACACAGGAGATGCAGGTTCAGTTCCTGGGTCAGGAAGATCCCCTGGAGGAGGGCATGACAACCTACTCCAATATTCTTGCCTGGAGAATCCCATGGACAGAGGAGCCTGGTGGGCTACAGTCCATAGGGTCACAGAGCGTTGGACACCACTGATCACACATGCATGCATGCAGGAAATCTATAGACCAGAAATTTGGAAACATCTCAGGTGGACAGTTCTGGCTTTAGGCCTCTTAGAAGGCTGCAGTCAGGTAGTGTCTGGGACTGGAACAGTGAGATAGATGCTAAAGCAGCTGAGGATGGGCCATGCAACTTGCTCTCTTCATGTGGCATCAGGGTCTTTTCATGTAGTCTCTCCAAGTAAGTTTGGATTTCCTCAGAGCATGATATTCTCCAGAAAGTAAGACTATGTATTTACATTATGGCTACAAGCTTCTGGAGTATTCCATCCAGCAAAGTGAATATGGTGCAGTTCTTTATGACCCAGTTTCAGAAGATAGTGACATTTTGGCCATATTCTACTTAAAAATTCAGTCAAAAAAGCCAGTCCACTTTCAAGGAGAGAGGATGCAGACTCAACTTCTTGGAAGAAATGGTGTCAAATACGTACTGTAACGTGTGTGTGTGTGTTTGTTGCTCAGCCGAATCCAACTTTTTGCAACCCCATGGACTGGACTGTAGTAGCCTTCCAGGTTCCTCTGTCCATGGAATTCTCCAGGCAAGAATACTGGAGTGGGTTGCCATCTCCTTCTCCGATTTTGCAATGTGAATATGTACTGAATGACAGACATTGTTGGAGTCATCTTTGAAAAGTGTCATCTTCTATACAACATCTTATGAACCTTAAAGATACAAATGAGTAGGAGCAAATTACTCTCAGGCCCAAGACTTGTATGGAGTTGCCTTTGTCTATGAGGAAGTAGCAGCAGGGGGCATGTGATGAACCTGGAAACAGAAAAATCACAAAACAACCAACAGCTAGCTGTGCATGAGACCTACAGTAGGTGGACTGCATAGTAGCAGCTGAATTTGGGAGGAGATCTGCTTTTTCCAATAGCTTGGGAATGTACAAGGTCAGTGGTAAGAAGAATGCAAGGGGCTGAAGTAGCTTTTTTTTTTTTTAAGTTTTATTTTTACTTTATTTTACTTTACAATACTGTATTGGTTTTGCCATACATTGTCATGAATCCGCCATGGGTGTACATGAGTTCCCAATCCTGAACCCCCCTCCCGCCTCCCACCCCATATCATCTCTCTGGATCATCCCCGTGCACCAGCCCCAAGCATCCTGCATCCTGTATCGAATATAGACTGGCGATTTGTTTCTTACATGATAGTATACATGTTTCAGTGCCATTCTCCTAAATCATCCCACCCTCTCCCTCTCCCACAGAGTCCAAAAGTCCATTCTATACATCTGTGTCTCTTTTGCTGTCTCGCATACAGGGTTATCATTACCATCTTTCTAAATTCTATATATATGTGTTAGTATACTGTATTGGTGTTTTTCTTTCTGGCTTACTTCACTCTGTATAATCGGCTCCAGTTTCATCCACCTCATTAGAATGGATTCAAATGTATTCTTTTTAATGGCTGAGTAATACTCCATTGTGTATATGTACCACAGCTTTCTTATCCATTCATCTGCTGATGGACATCTAGGTTGCTTCCATGTCCTGGCTATTATAAACAGTGCTGTGATGAACATTGGGGAAATGGTACCTCATTGTGGTCTTGATTTGCATTTCTCTGATAATGAGTGATGTTGAGCATCTTTTCATGTGTTTGTTAGCCATCTGTACGTCTTCTTTGGAGAAATGTCTATTTAGTTCTTTGGCCCATTTTTTGATTGGGTCGTTTATTATTCTGGAATTGAGCTGCATAAGTTGCTTGTATATTTTTGAGATTAGTTGTTTGTCAGTTGCTTCATTTGCTATTATTTTCTCCCATTCAGAAGGCTGTCTTTTCACCTTGCTTATAGTTTCCTTTGTTGTGCAGAAGCTTTTAATTTTCATTAGATCCCATTATGTTTATTTTTGCTTTTATTTCCAGTATTCTGGGAGGTAGATCATAGAGGATCCTGCTGTGATTTATGTCGGAGAGTGTTTTGCCTATGTTCTCCTTTAGGAGTTTTATAGTTTCTGGAAGTAGCTCTTTTATACTCTTGAAACTTACCTGCCAGAGTTTCCTTATAAATCAGGGCTTATAAGGGGAAGACATTTCTGGAAATCGAATCAAAATTGAGTAGGATAGAACGTTAAAGATAAGTGAAAAGATATTCAGGTAATAGTGAGGAGGAGAGCACTCAGATGTATCAGAAAGGAAGTTGCCATATTTTGGCGCTTGCATACATGCTAAGTCACTTAAATCATGTCCGATTCTTTGTGACCCCATGTACTGTAGCCCGCTAGGCTCCTCTATCAGTGGGATTCTACAGGCAAAAATACTAGAGTGGGTTACCGTGCCCTCCTCCAGGGGATCTTCTTGACCCAAGGATCAAACCCATGCCTCTTGTGTCTCTTATATCTCCTGCACTCTCAGGTAGATTCTTTATCACTAGCGCCACCTTGGAAGCCCATTTTGGCACTACACAAACGCATTAGGAAATTGACTGTTGAGGACACAGACTAAGGCTAAACATGCGGGATTTAAAAACTTATCAGCTTGTGCTAGGACTCTGGCTGACAAAGCCTAAAAGAGAACCTAAAACTAGAGGCTGAAAAACAAGATGTTCTCTCAAAAAGAGACTCATGAGGAATAACCCCAGAGGCAGTAGGGGATAACCTAGTGTTGCTTACATTCTTTCCAATTTTGTGTTTATATGACATGACCAGGTAAAATAAAGTACTGACTGGGAATAGCCATCATGCTTTTAGCCAGTTGCAGTTGCATTTATTCTTTTCCTTCATTCATCAAATATTTATTGGGTCTTTAGGATTTACCAAGAAATGTGGCAAAAGCTGTGAACAGAGCATCTTTTTGTCTTGGCTCACCTCTACCCTTCTCATTTGATTTCAAATCTAGTCTTGTTTGCATGCTTGTTTTTATTTAGTTGCTAAGTCCTGTCCAGTGCTTTTGCCACCCCATGGACTATAGCCAGCCAGGCTCCTCTGTCCATGGAATTTTCTGGGCAAGAATACTGGAGCAGGTTGCCATTCCCTTCCCCAGGGGATCTTCCTGACCCAGGGATTGAACCTGGGTCTCCTGCACTTCTGGCAGATTCATTACCATTTGAGTCACCAGTGAAGCATACTATATATCTTAATATGTCTCAAAAAATGTTAAGTTCTATACTGAAGCAACTTATATTTGATTTTTCACAGGCACTTGAGCTGTTAGTACTCTGTGATTTTCATTAAAGAAAGAAATCACCAGATGGCTTATTTATCAGATGTGTGAGTTACAGAATTGGTCAATTTGAATATTAAGGAGGTTAATTATATTCTTGCCTGAAAGTAACACCATTTTACTTTTATAGGGAGATGGGCTCATGAATTACCAGTGAATAGAACCTATATTTCTTTTAATCAAAAAAGTGATTTTAATCTGTCTTAAAGCATGGCATATGTCCATGTTTCAGAGTCATATTGCATTTGAAAGATTGATTTGGCATTAAAAATTACAAGAACATGTTAGCAAACATGAGTCTCCATGCCAATAAATTGTAAGATGTCCCTCAAAGAAATACTAATTTGGAATGGAACTTAGTTCAGATCTCCTGACATGCTATGAGTTAATCACAATAAATTGACTCACCGCAGAACCATTTAACACTTCCCTTTTAAAATTTGAAGAATGAAAACATAGTTTAAGTAATGGATGCTAAGTTGTTTTTCTGACAACAATTAGCTAAAGAAGCTAATTTCTTCTTTAAGGTACCACCTTTTTAATGGTACTTTCAGTAGAGACATTGCTTGTCTCCTTATAAGTAAGGACAATCAATCACCAATTCAGCTCCTGGAGTGTACCACCTTTTATTTAAATACATATGTGGGAGAAGGGGAGACAGGCTATAATTCAGCCCTGTTTTATAGCATTTTGAATGGGGATTCTATTTGTCAAAACATTGATCTTACTCATCTTGAGTCTGGCTGAAAAATGATGTCATTGCACCGGATTTGCAGGGTCATGAATAGCTTGGAATCTGTACTGAAACCATAAAACTTGTCAAAGACATAGTTTTTCATCAGTGAAAAACAGTTCATCTTTTCTGCAGTGAGATGAAGGAGACTAGAGCTTTGCATACCACTTGTAGTGTGCTAAGTCACTTCAGTAGTGTCTGACTCTTTGTGACCCCATGAACTCTAGCCCACCAGGCTCCTCTGTTCATGGATTCTCTAGATAAGAATACTAGAGTGGGTTGCCATGCTCTCCTCCAGGGGATCTTCCTGACCAGATGAACCTGCATCTCTTACCTCAAACACAGTGGTGGGTTCTTTACTACTAGTGCCACCTGGAAAGCCCAATAGTGTACTTTGCAAAGTCCTTTGGGTATGACATCTGCTGAATCCTTACAGCAATATTACAAGGTACTTCTTTTTCATTGATACAATAAAACTGAGACTTGCAATCTGCAATTTATCCAAGGCATTGAACTGAACTAGAAACCAAAGCTTCAAAGTTCAACCCAATGATCTTTCTGTTAAGGAGTACTATCTCAGTGTTTGATGGTCAAATGCTTAAATCTGGTCTGGTGAACTGGTTTTTATCTAAGAGAGTTGAAGTGAAGTGAAAGTCACTCAATCGTGTCCGACTCTTTGCGACCCCATGGACTACACAGTCCATAGAATTCTCCAGGCCAGAATACTGGAGTGGGTAGCCTTTCCCTTCTCCAGGGCATCTTCCCAACCTGGGGATCAAACCCAGGTCTCCCACATTACAGGCAAATTCTCTGCCAGCTGAGCCACAAGGGAAGCCCATGTAGGAGAGTTACTACTAACCTAACGGCAGTAAGGACTGAGGACTGAGTGGAACCCTCCTTCTTGAGAATTGACCACTGAAACTCTGGCTGATGAGACCAGAAAAATGCCAACAATCCCATGTACTGAGTTCTGAGCACTGCGAGTGACTGTGTCAACTTCTCCGAGAAGCTTACAGACACATCAGTTGAGAGCCAGCTGTGCCCCCATCAGCCAGTCTTTAGACTCTTTACCTCTCACTGTGGAGAAGGGCAGTGCCTGTGAATAATTATAGCTTATATTCATTGAGCACCTACCATGTCCCAAGCACAGCTCTGATTACTTGAGAAGAGAACTCTCTCTCTCTCTCCTCTTCCACTCTTCAAAAGAAGGCTGGCACTGAGAGAATGACTTGTAATATTTTCTAGCAATTATGATAAGAAAGAAGCATGCTATTCCCAGACCTGTTTTTTGATATCAATGACTGATTGACTCAGTATCCTCTATAAGAGAGGTCATGCCAAGGAGGTTTCAGAAAAAAAAAAAAAAAGTGTGGTGGAACAGCACCAAACAGAGATGGGAAGTATCATCCCTCTGCTCTTGAATTTCTAGTTCCTGAGAGGAAAATGTATACATAAATACACACACACACACACATACACAGAAACATCTCCCACTTAGAAACTGGAAACTCAACAAGAGTAGGAGACCGTGTGTGTATATATATACAAAGATATGCTTTCCCAGTGGGTCAATGGTAAATAATTGGCCTTGCAATGCAGGAGATGTGGGTTCAATCTGATCCCTGGGTCAGGAAGATCCCTTGGAGAAGGAAATGGGCAATCCACTCAAGTATTCTTGCTTGGGAAAGCCTATGGACAGAGGAGCCTGGAAGGCTATAGTCTACAATCCTGCTGCTGCTACTGTTAAGTCGCTTCAGTTGTGTCTGACTCTAAGAATCAGATATGGCTTAATAACTAAAAAACAGCAATAACAATGTACATATACACACAGACACATATTAAATACAAATGTATATATATTCATGAGTAAGATGTATAAATATATATTCAGTTCAGTTCAGTTCAGTTGCTCAGTCGTGTCTGACTCTTTGCGACTCCATGAATTGCAGCACGCCAGGCCTCCCTGTCCATCAACAACTCCCGGAGTTCATGCAAACTCATGTCCATATAGTCTGTGATGCCATCCAGCCATCTCATCCCCTGTTGTCCCCTTTTCCTCCTGCCCCCAATTCCTCCCAGCATCAGAGTCTTTTCCAATGAGTCAACTCTTTGCATGAGGTGGCCAAAGTATTGGAGTTTCAGCTTTAGCATCAGTCCTTCCAGTGAACACCCAGGACTGATCTCCTTTAGAATGGACTGGTTGGATCTCCTTGCAGTCCAAGGGACCCTAAAGAGTCTTCTCCAACACCACAGTTCAAAAGCATCAATTCTTTGGCACTCAGCTTTCTTCACAGTCCAACTCTCACATCCATACATGACCACTGGAAAAACCATAGCCTTGACTAGATGGATCTTTGTTGGCAAAGTAATGTCTCTGCTTTTGAATATGCTATATAGGTTGGTCATAACTTTTCTTCCAAGGAGTAAGTGTCTTTTAATTTCATGGCTGCAATCACCATCTGCAGTGATTTTGTGAAGTGAAGTTGCTCAGTCGTGTCCGACTCTTTGCAACCCCATGGACTGTAGCCTACGAGACTCCATCCATGGAATTTTCCAGGCAAGAGAACTGGAGTGGGTTACCATTTCCTTCTCCAGGGGATCTTCCTGACCCAAGATATCTTGATTCTAGCTTATGCTTCTTCCAGCCCAGTGTTTCTCATGATGTACTCTGCATGTAAGTTAAATAAGCAGGGTGACAATATACAGCCTTGATGTACTCCTTTTCCTATTTGGAGCTAGTCTGTTGTTCCATGTCCAGTTCTAACTGTTGCTTCCTGACCTGCATATAGGTTTCTCAAGAGGCAGGTCAGGTGGTCTGGTATTCCCATCTCTTTCAGAATTTTCCACAGTTTATTGTGATCCACACAGTCAAAGGCTTTGGCATAGATATATACACATATATAAATATTACATATACTTATAAATGTACCTGTAACTCACAATGTCCTCTTTCAAGGTAAGAATACTGGAATGGGTTGCTTGGTTGCTCAGTCATTCGATCATGTCCGACTCTTCAGAAACATATATATATACACACACACACACAAACACACACCCAGGTGGCACAGTAGTAAGAGACTCTGCTGGCCAATGCAGGAGAAGCAGGAGACAAAGGTTAAATCCCTGGGTCAGGAAGATCTCCTGTAAGAGGGCATGGCAACCCATTCCAGTATTCTTGCCTTGAAAGAGGACATTGTGAGTTACAGTCCATGGGATCGCGAAAGAGTTGGACCTGACTTAGTGACTGAACAACACACACCGCAAGAAACAGAACAAAAGAGTTTAAGAAACTGGCTCACTTGATTGTAGAGGCCGACAAGTATGAAATTTGTATGGCAGGCCAGCAGGCTGGAGACTCAGGTAAGTGTTAATGCTTCAGTTTTTAAGAACTTTAACTGATTGGATATGAACCACCCTCATTATGGAGAGTAATCTGCTTTGCTTAAAGTCTACTAATTTAGGCATTTATCATATCTTAAAAGTACTTTAGTAGTAAGTCTTTGACAAAACAGTTGGGGTCATAGCCTGACCAAATTGACAAGAAATTTATCATCACATGTGGGATTAGGATTTTAGTTTTACAGCAGCAACACAGCTTGGGGAAAAGTGGAACATGCATCAGAGAAATGTAAAGTGGTGCATCCAGCTGGGAAAACGGGCCAGAAGATATAAGCAAATGTTATATGGCTTGATCAATGCCTAGATGATCAGTTTGGATGAGTCTATCATCAGCAGAATCAATAAGAGCCAGTGGAACAGATCTGTCATGTTGAATTCCTCCCTGACAACTAGTTGTGCCAGCAGGTATGACAAAATGGATTCACCATAGGCAACAAGTTTTCTTCTGCTTTGGGATCAAAAACCATCCCGAGAGGTTAGGGGTGCATATGAGAGAAGTAGAATACTTCTCTGAGCTATTAGAATCTCAGGCACATGGGGAAAGATGGGTGGCAGGGTGGAGATGCGATGAAGAGAGAAGAATTTAGTATCACTGAAGACCCCTATGGGACTACTGCTTTAATAGCAAAAGTTATTGAGGAAGTTTATGAAAAAAATAACTTGAAATTACATTAATATAGCTTGCTTTTTACAAAGGCAAGAAAGGAGAAGGTAATAGAATACAGCTGGAAGAAAATACAAAATCAATACATACTTATACCACAACTAATAAGATTCCCCACCAAACTTACATTAGAAACCCTATAAGACATGTGTGCTTGGTCGCTCAGGCATGTTCGACTCTTGGCAACGCCACGGACTGTAGCCCACCAGCCTCCTCTACCAGTGGAATTTTCTAGGCAAGAATACTGGAGTGTGTTGCCATTTTCTTCTCCAGAGGATCTTCCCGATCCGGGGATCGAAGCTGCGGCTCCCGTGTCTCCTGCAATGGAGGCAGATTCTTTTACCCCCTGAGCTTGTATGATATTGACTCATTAAATAATCATGACTAGTATATAATACAGCCACTGTATAGATGAGGAACCTGAGTCAGAGAAATTACGTAACAAAACCAAGATCACACAGCTACTCTGACGCAGATTTGGGCCTTTTTACCCTGAAAATTTGGATTGGAAATCTATTCTTTTTTTTCCTTCCTGTTGTGTGTTACATGATGCAGTTCCCTAAGACCTATTTTAACATAGACTTATCTGAGTGAGTCTACACAATGTTATTGGAATTTAGTCACTTTCATCTGAACAGTTTATCCACAGTGGTTTACTTGCTAAGTCATTCTTGCAACCCCATAGACTGCAGCCCGCCAGGCTCCTCTGTACATGGGATTTCCCAGGCAAGAATACTGGAATGTGTAGTCGTTCCTTTTCCAGGGGATCTTCCCAACCCAGGGACAGAACCCAAGTCTCTCTCATTGCAGGCTGATTCCTTACTGTCTGAGCCACTAAGGATGCTAATTTATCCATGTGCTGTGCTGAGCTTAGTCATTCAGTCATGAGCGACTTGACTATTTATTTCTTTACATATTAAGAATTGGAACAATTGGATCTGGCCACTATTCAGTTGGAAAGGTAAATTTCTTTTCTTGTGAGCAAGTGAAATAAGTCATATTTTGACTATGAAAAGAGTTGATAGTATTTATGTATTTGAGAGCACACCAAGCAATTTCTTTTAATCTTTTGAGGAGAACTCCTTCACGGAAAAGATTTCCTTGCTAGAATGTCATAGGTTCTTCCAGTTCTTTTGCTAAAGATCCTCTTTCCCCTTACCTTGTTAAAGGCTTTTTCTTCTCCTTTTCTTATGTCAGATTATCCTTGATTAACACTGTTCCTTAGTGTTCCTTCTCTGTTGTTATATGAAAAGAATTCATCACATTCACCTTGGTTTCCCAGCTAAGGAAATCTATAATCCATCTATGTAATTGCTGTGTCCTACTGCTAATAGTAAGCCCTATGAGAAACACTGGGGCTCTTTATTTTCTACTGCAAGTCCTAAATGTTTTTGCTCAGTTGTCAAGTAGACTTTTATTGTAAAAAAGCTTACTAAATGACATTTCTCATTCAACTGACTTATTCCTTAATATGATTATAGGTTTATAAAGTACATATATTTGTTATTTAACACACTTTGCTGTGCACCCTAAGCTTCAGTGTTTTTAATTTCCTTGAAACACACTGAATACTCTTATTAATATTTTTAATTTAACAAGTATCCAATATATATTAAATTATAGTGGTTTAATCACTAAGTCATGTCCAACTCTTGGGACCCCATGAACTATAGCCTGCTAGCCTCCTCTGTTCATGGAGATCCACAGGCAAGCATACTGGTGTGGATTGCCATTTCCTTCTCCAGGGGATCTTCCCAACCCAGGGATCTAACCCACATCTCTTGCATTGCAAACAGCCTCCTGCATTGCAGGCCAATAGTTGACCTCTGAACCACCAGGGAAGCCCATACTAAAAACTGTATATGCACATAAATGAACATATGTGTGTGTATAACTACTGGTTTTATATTTTCCTTTAAAATCAAATATATCATCTTGTTTGGATAGTCTTAATTAGTAGAATTACGTCTTTCTGGGAAATTGTAATAGTTCATTTTTTTATGGTAGGGTATAAGGATGTTTTGATACTGTTTAACAAGGAAAGACTGTTAATATCCTTGCTCACCTGAAAGCATGTAAATATTTAAAATGCAAAACCACAATCCAACCATATGAGAATGTGTTTGAGTGTTGGGATTGATTGTCTTCCCCAAAACCAGTCCCTCTTGACCAATTGCAAGAGCTCATTTCTGTTTGTGGGCACTGTGGCTCTGAAGGGTCCTGCCTGCAGACCCAATTCTGGGAAGACACACTCACTGAGCCCATGGCCTTGACCTCAGTGATTAGTTCAGAAGTTGGCTTGAGATGAGTTTTTTTTTTTCTGGGAATCTTGGCACTCAGATACTCATTTAATCATCTCTGACCACTGATTAAATTTCTTTTTCCTCTCTGTAGCTTTTTGGAGGAAGTTCAAACCCATTCCTTCAGTATGCAAGGCCTTTTGGAAGCCAATTCTGACTTAATTCTCTAAATTTATTTATTGCTTCCCCCTCTCCAACCCTGTCACACCGCACCTACATACTCCCTCTAAATATGTTTCGGTGATTTAGTCACTAAGTCATGTCTGATTCTTGTGACCCCATGAACTGTAGCCCACCAGGCTCCTCTGTCCATGGGATTCTCCAGGCAAGAATACTGGAGCGAGTTGCCATTTCCTTCTCCAAAATCTGTTTTGGAAGCTCTTTTTACTCAGACGTTCCCAAATGGATTTTTTTGCCCTTGGTGGCTTCTCACATTGCAGTTCACTGCCTGGAACTCAGGAGTTCTGCTTTTCTCTCTCCCTACCTGCTGTGCAACTAGTTTTCTTCGGTCAAGTTTCATCCCCACTGCCTCTGAGACTGTTTCCTGAGAGACAGGGTTAGAGCTTGGTGTGATCATTCCTACTCCCACAGCCTAAGCTACAGAGTCTACCCTAGCTTTCATCACACTGCACGATAACTTTTGGTTTTATTATCTGCCCTTAGAAAGCACTATAAGCTTGTAGAGAGCATGGACCATATTTTTAGATGCCAGAACAGAATAATAGGAAGACTATGAACTTTGCACTCTGATGGACCTTTAATCCCTCCTCAGATATTCCCCAGATGTACAGCTGTGAGCAAGTTCCTTTACTTTCCTGAGCCTAACCTCTATTGTGTGGTTGTTTAGTGGTTGTTGTGTCTGACTCTTTTGTGACCCTGTGGACGGTAGCCAACCAGGTTCCTTTGTCCGTGGAATTCTCCAGGCAAGAATACCAGAGTGGGTTGCCATTTCTTCTCCAGGGGATCTTCCCAACCCAAGGATCGAACCCAGGTCTCCTGCACTGCTGATGGGCTCTTTACCACTGGGCCACCAGGGAAGCCTTTTATCTCTATTTCCTTTATCTTAAATAGGGCTACTAATGTCTACTCCTCAAGGAGTTTGTACATATATGAAATACCACACACACAAAGAAACTATTAATATGGTGCCTGGCACGTGTTTCATGGCTTCTTTGCCTAAGATTAATTCCACCATTTTATTCCATCAGGTTCTTGCTGTATATAGGTTCTGTGGTTCATTATATCTTTTTATGAAGTTTTGGGTCACCAGTGAATTTGAACAGTATGTCATCTTAATCACTTTTTATCCAAGTTGGTACAATTACTTTTAATACACTATATTTCTGAAATATTTATAATCCACTCTATAAGACAAAGACCATATCCATGAATGTGTGGTATCAGTCCTTCTTGGGCTTGAGTTCTCTGTGAAGCTGCAGTAGAACAATACACTTACAAGAGTTAGAGGCAGCATTGCCAATTCCAGAAGGACTAAGAGACATTTCTTTGGGATTATTAGATTTGCCGTTGTTGTTTTACTGAGGTGGTATGTGAGGCATTGCTTTACAGTTTTCTGAGATCTTAACAAAGTATCTTAAAGGCACGCCCCTGATTCCCTGAAGCCAGAGATCCTCAGTTAAAGAGAAGAGAAGGACATTTGGCAATGTCTGGAGACATTTATTTTCACAAACTGGGAGGTGCTACTGACACCTAATAAGCAGAAATGAGACTCTGCTTAACATCGCACAATAATTTATCCATCACCAAATGTCAGTAAAACTGAGGTTGAAGTCTAAAGCATTTATATCTTTGAGAACATTTTGATGGAATGAAAGACTATCCTAGAGCTTTTTGATTCCCCCAAATTTAAAAAGTTTGCTTTATTTCTCTTACTAAGACTACCCCTTCCAGATACAAACACACTTTTTAAATATCTATTCCTATTCATCAACCCAGACCAAAATATAGTGGCAAAAAATAACTATGTATTCACAAGATACATCTAGGAACTTATTATATAGTTCTAGATTGTTCAACACTGAGAATTACTGAACATTACAGATTAAAAAATGTTTTTTAGGACTTTGGGCCAAAAAAATCAAGTAATTTATAAATAAAATATCAAAAGCATAATGTCCTGCTAGTACT
>SJYQ01095307.1:355480-389982 GCA_006410935.1 Redunca redunca | reverse complement strand
TGCTAGTACTTAATGGAGTAACATTTCTGGAAAATATGCAAAGAAGAAAATGTGAACCAAAGATTTTATATCTAGCCACAGTGTTAACTTTGAGTAGGAAGATTACAGGAAAACATGCAATTAAGAATTCAGGGAGTTTCATGTGAGACCATCCCAAGGGTTCTATTAGGAATGAGTTTCAATTAATTACTAAATATTTGCAGAAACTTTAGCATAAATTCTGAAGGTAATCATGGAATGTATCTAGTTACAGAACTAAAAGATGGGGTAAGCATGTCATATTGACATAGGAGTTACAGAAAAAATAGAACAACAAATAAATTGAGAGACCAAGGAAATCAGCTGTTAGAAGTTTGGCAATTACAGTTATTGAGAGAAAGACTTAAGCATTTGCCCAGACTTTTCTACTAAAATTGTATTAAAATGTAAGAGTGGCTAAATAGTCTAACTGATTAGGAAAAGTACTTCTTTACAGAACAATTTCGTCGAGCAAATGTTAAAGGAATGCTTAAATTAGAAAATCATCATTTTGGCTTTAGCCTTGATAGTGGATGGAAGCACCACTTCTGAAATATTACAGGAAATTTTATAATGAGGGAGTCAGACTTTGCACACATGAAATGACTGATGTATCTTAATTTTAGTAAAATAAATAGACATATTCTTCTTGATATGATATAACATGAAGTATATAGCAACTCTTATGCTAAAATTTGGTAGTTCAGTTCAGTTCAGTCGCTCAGTCATGTCCGACTCTTTGTGACCCCATGAACCACAGCATGCCAGGCCTCCCTGTCCATTACCAACTCCCGGAGTTCACACAAACCCATGTCCATTGAGTCGTTGATGCCATCCAACCATCTCATCTTCTGTCATCCCCTTCTCTTCCTGCCCTCAATCTTTCCCAGGATCAGGGTCTTTTCAAATGAGTCAGCTCTTTGCATGAGATGGCCAAAGTATTGGAGTTTCAGCTTCAACATCAGTCCTTCCAATGAACACCCAGGACTGATCTCCTTTAGGATGGACTGGTTGGATGTCCTTGCAGTCCAAGGGACTCTCAATAGTCTTCTCCAACACCACAGTTCAAAAGCATCAATTCTTCAGCACTCAGCTTTCTTTATAGTCCAACTCTCACATCCATAGATGACCACTGGAAAAACCATAGCCTTGACTAGATGGACCTTTGTTGACAAAGTAATGTCTTTGCTTTTTAATATGCTGTCTAGGTTGGTCATAACTTTCCTTCCAAGCAGTAAGTGTCTTTTTAATTTCATGGCTGCAATCATCAGCAGCAGTGATTTTGGAGCCCAGAAATTTGGTAGTACCAGAATCTAATTCAGAACTTATTTCTTCTTTATACAAAATACTAAAACTGAGGAACAAGTAAAAGAACATACCATAAGGAAATAGACAAATTCACACTGAAATTCTCTAAGAATAAATGACCTTCTTCCTTTAACAGTTAGTGGAGTGCATTTTTTAAAAAGGTTGAAAGGGGACAATACTTTGTCTTAACACTGTGGATCCAAACAAATTCTATATGCTGAGTTTGTTTGCTATTTTATTTTTTCCAGTACATATTACTTGTTTCTCATATAATTATTATTACTTACATTTACTTCTTTGTAACATTTTTAAATTGACATATACTCTATTTACAATAGTGCGTTAGTTTCAGGTATGAAGCAAAGTGATTCAGATATATATGTGTGTGTGTGTATGCATATTTCTTTTCTCTTGTTATTTTTAACTTCGTTGGTCAAAGTTTCAGGGGCTTTCCTTGCAGCTTAGCAGTAAAGAATCCTTCGGCCAATGCAAGAGATGCTGGTTTGATCCCTGGGTCAGGAAGATTCCCTGGAGAAGGAAATGGCAACCCCCTCCAGTATTCTTGCTTGGAAAATCCCATGAACAGAGGAGTTTGGTGGGCTATAGTTCGTGGGGGTCGTAAAGAGTCGGACACACCTGAAGGACTAAACAATAACATGGTACAAGTTCCGTTGTGTGTTTAGTGAAGAATTCCTCTTCTCTAGATACATTGGTGATGGTCTCATGCTTTAGATAGTCATTGAAGAGCTATAGTGCCAGGCACTGTGCTGGATACTGGAAAAAATCTTGCAAATATAATGAGGCGGGGGGGGGGGTGGTCTGTGTTTAAAGGACTGAACATTCTCTGCTTGCTGTCTGCTTTTCTGCTGGGCAGTCTGCATTTCCTGTGCAAATGTGTAGTCATTTAACATTCATCAAGAAAGAAGGCAGGATGTGGTGGGGAGGGTGAGAAAGATGGGATTGAGGAAAGTTGTATTCAAATCCTTGACCTCAGCTCTTCTGAGGTTTTCTGGCTTATAGGATATATTCCTACCCTGAGCTTTATCATCTACCACTTCAAAGTATAAGACTGCAGTTTTCTGCTGTCATGGTTGGTAAAATAAGGAGTGCTTTCAGGCTAAAAAGCCACAAATCTACAATTCTTAGTGAAATAGGTGTTTTTCAGCTATAAGCTCTTTTCAGGTTTCTTCTTACTTTGGTAATTTTCTATTGCTTTCAAATTAGCTCATTGAATATTATTCAAGTTTTATAATTATTATCTGATGATTGAACTGCCAGGCCTATTTTTGTCATCATTACTGTAGACCCTGCCTATTTTTATCTGAGCCACTTCTTTTAAAGGAAACATAATCAAGTATTTTATGAAATCTTGGATTTTCATTTGAAGAATGGCTGGGTTGCTATAAGATTTTCCTAATTTGTTAATGCTTTGTGCACACTTATCCAGAAATGCAATTAAAATGCTTTTCTAATAGAGGAAACACATCATAATTATTTTTCCTTTGTCCATTGTATATTAATGACAAAAATAATGCCAATGACTAGATTTGCATATATCCTGAAGACATATTTTAATACCATTTACATTTAAAAATTTTACCTATATTAGATAAGGAGCTTCCCAGGTAGCATGTTAGTAAAGAATCTGCCTGCCAATGCAGGCGAGATAAGAGACAAGGGTTTGAACCTCGGGTTGGGAAGACCCCCTAGAGTAAGAAATGGCAACCCACTTCAGTGTTCTAGCCTGGAAAATCCCATTATCAGAGGAGCCTGGTGGACTACAGTCCAGGGGTTCACAAAGAGTTGACACGACTGAGCGACTGAACTGACTGAACTGAAAGCCTTGACTTAACCACTTATTACATCAAATAGACTCAGTAATTCTCCAATATTTTATGCCTTATAAAATTTAAATTAAATATATATATATATCTACTTGTTACTATTCTTGTCATTATAATTTTGAGTTCTTTTCCTCAGACTGTTTACCAAGCAAGACAAGGAAGTTCTTCATAGGAGCAAAAGATCTGTTTTAATGGTCAAAGATTAATATTATTAATAATAATTAATAAACATTATTAACTGTAAGTCTAAAATAGTTTCATTATTAAAAAAACCTCTAAATTTAAAAAATGTTTATTGGAGCCAAGAATACAGAATGGAAGTAATTCGTGTTGGGAACACTGGATAGCCACATGCAAAAGAAAGAGACTAGATTCTTATCATGGCTGGAATCAAGATTTCCAGGAGAAATATCAACAACCACAGATATGCAGATAATACCAAAATAATAACAGAAAGTGAAGAGGAACTTAAAAGTTTTTTCTTTGATGAATGTGAAAGAGAAGAGTAAAAAAAAAAAACTAATGAAAAAAACTAAGGTCATGGCATCTGGTCCCATCACTTCATGGCAAATAGAAGGGGAAAAAGTGGAAGCAGTTACAGATTTTATTTTCTTGGGCTCCAAAATCACTGCAGATGGTGACTGCAACCATGAAATTTAAAGATGTTTGCTTCTTGGAAGGAAAGCTGTGACAAACCTAGAAAGCATATTAAAAAGCAGAGCATCACTTTGCTGACAAAGGTCCATATAGTCAATGCTATGTTTTTTTCAGTAGTCATTTACGGATGTGAGAATTGGACCATAAAGAAGGTTGAGCTCTGAAGAATCAATGTTTTTCAAATGGTGGTGGTGGAAAAGACTCTTCAGAGTCTCTTGGACTGCAAGAGATCAAACCAGTCAATCCTAAAGGAAATCAACCCTGAATATTCGCTGGAAGGGCTGAAGCTCCAATACTTTGGCTACCTGATGTGAAGAACTAACTTATTGGAAAATACCCTGATGCTGGGAAAGATTGAAGACAAAAGAAGAGGTTGGCAGAGGATGAGATGGTTAGGTAGCATCCATGACTCAATGTACATGAGTTTGAGCAAACTCTAGGAGATGGTGAAGGACAGGGAAGCCTGATGTCCTGCAGTCCATGGGATTGCTAAGAATCAGACATGACCTAGGGACTGAACAACAGCAAAGATCCCTATCTTGTACCATATACAAAAATCAACTTAAAATTAATTTAGACTTGAACAGAAGACCTGAAACCATAAAACTCTGAGAAGAAAACATAGAGGGTAAGCTCCTTGACATAGATATTGGCAAAGACTTTTTGGATTTGACAAGGAAAGCTAAGGCAACTAAAACAAAAATAAACAGTGGGACTATGTAAAACTGAAAATCTTTTGCACAGCAAAGCAAACTATCAACAAAATGTAAAAGCAATGTACGGAAGGTAGGAGAAACATTTGCAAATCATATATGTGATAAGGGATTGCTGTCTCAAATATGTGAACAACTCATACATCTCAAAAGCAAAGAAACCCAAACAATCTGATTAAAAAATGGGCATAGGATCTGACAGTTCCCACTTCATTCATTGATACATAGCTGTCCACTTTTTCCAGCTCCGCTTGGGGAAGAGACTGCCTTTTCCCTGATGCAAATTTCTGTCTCTTGTTTTGTAGATTAACTGACCATATGGGTGTGAGTTTCCTGGCTCTCTATTTAGATATTTGCAAACATATCCCTATTAACGGGTTAATATCCTAAATATATAAAGGTCTTATAAAACTCATTGCCAAAAAAACCAGCCAACCAAACAACAACAAAAATAAAGCAAAACCCAACATCAAATAAATAAATAAATTGAAAAGTGGGCAGATGACTTGAATAGACATTTTTCCAAAGAAGACATACAAATGAAAACAGGTATGTAGAAAGGTACATCAACATCAGAAAAGCGTAAATGAAAACTACAATGAGATACCTCACCCATGTTAGAATGATTGTCATTAAAAAGAAAACAAATGATAAATGTTGGTGAGGATGTGAAGAAAAGAGTCTCGTGCACTATTGGTGGAAATGCAAATTGGTATAATCTCTGTGGAAAACAATATATTGAGTTTTCAGCTATAATACCAATACAATCCAGGATCTAATGTAAAACATAATGGCTATTGTTTATAATATTGTATTATATATAATCAAATTTTGTTGAGAGTAGAGAATACGCCTGCAATGCAGGAGACCTGAGTTCAGTCCCTGGGTTGGGATTCAGGATTGAACCTGAGTTCATCCCCTGGAGAAGAGAATGCCTACCAACCCCACTGTTCTGGCCTGGAAAATTCCATGAACAGAGGAGCCTGGCAGGTTACAGTCCATGGGGTCGCAAAGAGTCTGAAGTGACTGAGTGACTTTCACTTTCAAGCACAAGAAGAAAAATATGTGAGGTTATTGTTCAATCACTGTCATGTCCACCTCTTTGCAACATGTGAGGCTATGGATATGTTAATTAACTAGATGGCAGAAATCTTCTCGAAAGTGAAAGTCGCTCAGTTGTGTGGGACTCTTTGAGACCCCATGGACTAAACAGTCCATGGCATTCTCCAGGCCAGAAGAATACTGGAATGGGTAGCCTTTCCCTACTCCAGGGGATCTTCCCAACCCATGGATTGAACCCAGGTCTCCCACATTGAAGGTGGATTCTTTACCAGCTGAGCCACAAGCAAAACCCATGAATACTGGAGTGGGTAGCCTATCCCTTCTCCAGGGAATCTTCCTGACCCAGGAATCTAACTGGGATCTCCTGCATTGCTACTGAGTTATCAGGGAAGCTTCCAATTATCCTGGGAAAGGTTGAAGGCAGAATGATAAGGGGATGGCAGAGGATAAAATGATTGGATAGCAGCACCGACTCTATGGACATGAGTTTGAACAAGCTCCAGCAGTTGGCACTGAAGTCCATGGGGTCGCAAAGAATAGGACATGACTGAGCTACTGTGCTGAACTGAGGAACATTTTCACAATGTAGACATATGTTAAATCATTATGATATACACCTGATAGCAATGTGTCTGGTAAAACTGTAATAAACATCAAGAAAAAATGACTTAGGGTACTGTGAAGATGAATGATCTAAGTGTATGTGTGAAGGACTGAGTGGTGAGGACAGAGAATCAAGGAGAAGAGTCATTCATTTGGGCTTTCACTTCACTTGTAAGGACCTTTGAGCTCTCAGATTCTGCATTTTCCCAGAATAGACTTATGCATGATTATAATGTGGTACCAACTATTCAAAGAATTCACTTGGCATTTGGTATCAGGGGCAGAAAATTTTTGCTTGAGTATGCACCACACCCAAGATCATACAGCCAACAGCGGGTAGAGCTGGCTTTAATTTTCCAAGGCTTCAGCTCTCTCATGGGTCTAGATTTAGTCATTTACTGAGAGATATTGTTCATCAACCAAAGTTGTTTTAATACTTTAGTTCCTTGTTGATCATTAGTCTTTCCATTAGCATAGCTCTCAATACACCCTTGATTTGGAATAGGTAACTAGAAATATTACTATCCCTTATTAAGGTAACTTGCTTCTGACCACACTTAATTCGCAAAATTCACACGCAGAATTTTGTCTGTACAAAATAGAACTAATATGGATCCTTTAGGAAAAGTTCAACCCCTTTATATACAGTATCAGACTTTCAACACCTCCTCCACACTCAATTAAAACCGTAGTTGTCATTTGGTAATTAGAAGGACTCTATTTAAAAAAGCTATTGACAAGCAACAAGATGAATGATACAGAAACACCATGCTAAAAGAGCACTGGTAGGTGACAAATCCCTTATTCTGAGTTACTAAGGCAAAGGCTCATTTTTCAAACATGACAGGCTCTCATAAATAGCTTGATTTCTCTCTGGCATATTTGGTACGTTGCACTATGGGAGGAACCAATGAAAAAGCCATTTCCTTTTTTGAGTTCTCTCTGGGAAAAGGAAAGATGCTTTCTAGGGTGGATGGAGGAATTTGTCATTCATTAAAGAAATGAAATCGGTACAATACTACAATACAAGAACACTTTCTAGAGGCAAAAGCCAACAACTCTAGGAAAGATGTTATCAAAGAAATCCATGACAAAGGTAAGCCTAAAAATAAGAAGATGTAAATCTCTCTTTATTTGAGCTAGATCACTGTAAAACTAAGCATATTTCAAATGCACAAAAGAATTTTTTTGTTCTAAATAAAACTTATATGAAATTCTTGTATTTTTTTGAAAATTCCAATAATAATGCTACTATTATGTACATTGAATTTTTCATGAGTAAGTCATATTCTCTAACCTCTATAGTTTAGAGTCTGTACAACTGTTGAACAGCAGTTATTTCGTGTACTTCTTATTCGATTGAATAAACTGAGGAAGTTACAATACTAACCCATGCTGCTGTGACTGTAATGTTTTTCAGTTGACAGTAATTCCCTGAAAGAGGCAATTTGAAAAACATTAACTGAAGAATCTTACATACTCACACATCTGGATTCCTGATTCTTGTAATGAAGAGTAAAGTTATTCCCAAATTGTGTGAAGTTGAATAAAGCCCCAAGTTCCATATTAGGCAGATGAGAGTGATAATACTTTGTTCAACAATCTTACAGCCTCTGATTATTGCTTTTGCCTTTTACCCATTGATTGTTCCTTTATAATTTTGCACCCTGGAACATTTTCCCTTATCTAATACTTTTTTAAAAAAACTGGAAGAACTTCTCATAGGAAAAACACATGAAAAATCAAAAAGCAATACATCATTTTATGCTCATCCTCTTGCATGCAATTAATGGTTTAGTGAAACGGTGGCTATTGAATAAGATAGAGCCATAACAATTAGTTTAAAAATCTTTGTAGGCACATGGGGAGCAGAAAATCATGGAAAGTCCCAATTTTAAATCCACTCCATTATATATGGACTTAGGATATCTCAACAACCCTGCAATCATACACAGGATTTATTTTAGAATGACATTGATAATGGAATGATTATTTGGCAGCCTCAGGGCAGGGAGCATATAAAAGCTTATTATTAATAGCAATCAGGTGTGAAGGACCATAATTAAGTTTTTATAAATATAGAATGAGGTATAGACTTCAACTTAAACCTCAAAATCACATTCTAAGGAAAAGCAGGTTGGGGTGGAAGAAGAGAAATATGGTGCAGACAGACGGAGTGGGAGTAGGTGATTTTCATCTTTGTAGTTTCCTGAACTTCTGAAACTTTTGCTGATGACTTAGTTACTCCCAACTGCATTAAACGTGAAAAACAAACATTTCACTTCAACATCTACCAGGGGTAAGGGGGGAGGGAGAAACTGGAAGATTAGGATTTACACATACACGCTGCTGCTGCTGCTGCTGCTAAGTCGCTGCAGTCGTGTCTGACTTTGTGCGACCCCATAGATGGCAGCCCACTAGGCTCCCCCGTCCCTGGGATTCTCCAGGCAAGAACACTGGAGTGGGTTGCCATTTCCTTCTCCAAGGCATGAAAGTGAAAAGTGAAAGTGAAGTCACTCAGTCATGTTGACTCTTAGTGACCCCATGGACTGCAGCCCACCAGGCTCCTCCATCCATGGGATTTTCCAGGCAAGAGTACTGGAGTGGGGTGCCATTGCCTTCTCCGCACATACACGCTACTATATATAAAATAGATAACTAATATGGACCTACAATATAGCACAAGCCAAGCTTTAGTGGTATATGAACCGAGAAAGTCCAGATGTTTAAGCTGGATTTAGAAAAGGCAGAGGAACCTGAGATCAAATTGCCAACATCTGTTGGATTAAAGAAAAAATAAGAGTTCCAGTAAAACATTTACTTCTGCTTTATTGACTATGGCAAAGCCTGTGACTGTGTGGGTCACAACAAACTGTGGAAAATTCTTCAAGAGATGGGAATACCATACCATCTTATCTGCCTCCTGAGAAATCTGTATGCAGGTCAAGAAGCAATAGTTAGACTGGACATAGAAAAATGGACTAGTTCCAAATCCAGAAAGGAGTATACCAAAGATGTATATTGTCACCCTGCTTATTTAAGTTATATGCAGAGCACATCATGAGAAATGCTGGGTTGGGTGAAGCACAAGCTGGAATCAAGATTGCCAGGTGAAATATCAATAACCTCAGATACGCAGATGACACCATCCTTATGGCAGAAAGTGAAGAAGAACTAAAGAGCCTCTTGATTAAAGTGAAAGAAGAGAGTGAAAATGTTTGCTTAAAACTCAACATTCAGAAAACTAAGATCATGGCATCAGGTCCCATCACTTCATGGCAAATAGATGGGGGAACAATGGAAACAGGGACAGACTTTATTTTCTTGGGCTCCAAAATCACTGCAGATGGTGACTGCAGCCATGAAATTAAAAGACACTTGCTCCTTGGAAGAAAAGCTATGACCAACCCGGACAGCATATTAAAAAGCAGAGACATTTGCTTTGCTGACAAAGATTCTTCTAGTCAAAGCTATGGTTTTTCCAGTAGTCATGTATGGATGTGAGAGATGAAGTATGAAGAAATCTGAGCACCGAAGAATTGATGCTTTTGAACTGTGGTGTTGGAGAAGACTCCTGAGAATCCCTTGGACTGTAAGGAGATCCAACCAGTCCATCCTAAAGGAAATAAGTCCTGAATATTCATTGGAAGGACTGATGCTGAAGCTGAAGCTCCTATACTTTAGCCACTTGATGTGAAGAACTGACTCATTGAAAAAGACCTTGATGCTGGGAAAGATTGAAGGCAGGAGGAGAAGGGGGCGACAGAAGACGAGATGGTTTGACGGCATCACTGACTAAATAGACATAAGTTTAAGGGAGCTCTGGGAGTTGGTGATGGACAGGGAGGTCTGGCGTGCTGCAGTCCATGGGGTTGCAAAGAGTCGAACTTGACCGAGCAGCTGAACTGAACTGAGCTGATATAGCACAAGGAAATCTATTCAATACTTTGTAATGACCTATATAGGAAAAAAATCTTAGAGTAGATATAGTTATAACTCATTTACTTTACTGTACCCCGAAATTAACACATTGTAAATCAGCTATATGCCAATAAAATTTTTTAAATATGGTCTGGGGAACCAACAAAACACTGATATGACTCAATATGAGACTCAGATGAGGTCCTGTTTGGTTTTTTTCAAAAGTTATTTTGATGGAGATTGATTGAGCTCCTGACAATGTGTGTGGCTGGTCTCATCAAAGGGAAGATCTAATAATATACACCGAGGTGACTCAGGTGTAACACAGTTTCCACCAGCTCCACAGTGTTCCCTACCTCAGGTTATTACTTTCTTTAGTTTATTACTTGCCTCTATTACCTGTCTGATTCTACCATGGCCTAGGCTGATATATGGGGTGTATTTGTGAGACTAAAGTTCTTTCAGAGAATTTGCTAAAGGAAAAGAAGCATAAGAGATATCTGTTGTTATAAAGTGCTGGTATTATGATTTGAAAGTCAAACCTCTCTAGCACAGGCGGCTAAATGATATTATTTGTCAATAGCAAGAATTCATTGAAAAATGCATTTTTATGGTTATAGAAATGATAGAACTTCTTTACATTAGATACCACCCAGCCATGGACTATTGCATTTACATTCTAGGACTTGTGGATGGCATTCTGAGATTTTATGACTGCCTTAGAATCTTCAACACTCTCTCCTTGAAAAAGCCAGTTTCAAATTACCTACTCTGGCTGGTGGCCGAGGTATTATTTTTTTTCCTCTAAAATTATTGTTTTTTTTGTTCAAATGGTGAGTCAAAGTTTAATTTTTGAAAGTTAAAAGTGAACATTACTCTCACAGAAGTAAAAAAATAAGTATGTTTCCAAAATTATTTTATTCATAAATTAGGTAACTAACAGGATAGTTCAAAGATGGTTCAAAGAATATCTGAGGAGCTGTGTATTGGATGAGTTCTCTAAAAAAAGAAAAGGAGTGTTAAAATTGTTATTCTGTTCTATAGGACATTATAATTCCTATAATTTGTAGGTTAATATCCTAAAAGCCAATAACCGTAGGAGTTTTCTTTTTTGTTCATTTGGCAGGGAGCCTGTCAATTCATTCAATGTATTTTATTCATCCATTCAACAAATATTTAATTCGTATTACATGCAGGATACTTGTTATGCAGAAAAACAAAAACAAATTTATTCTTACAACAAATATTGAGTTCTTACTGTGTGCCAAACCCTCTTCTAGAAATCGGGAAGCATGATAAGTCAAAGAGAACATATCCTTGCTTATAAATCAAACTTCTATCTAGAATGCAATAAAATAAAATATGTAAAGTTAATGGCATATTAGATGATAATGACAGAAGGACAAAGTAAAGCAGGCAAAAGTATAAAATCAAACACCTGGCTCCATTTTTCATGTTTGACTGCTAACAGCATTCAAACCCATCATAAAATGCTTATCTTAAGACACAGATGTATAGAACAGTTTTTTGGACTCTGTGGGGGAGGGAAAGGGTGGGAAGGTTTGGGAGAATGGCATTGAAACATGTATAATATATATGAAATGAATCACCAGTCCAGGTTCGATGTATGATACTGGATGCTTGGGGCTGGTGCACTGAGATGACCCAGAGTGATGGTACGGGGAGGGGGGTTCAGGATGGGGAACACGTGTATACCTGTGGCGGATTCATGTTGATGTATGGCAAAACCAATACAATATTGTAAAGTAATTAACCTCCAATTATAATAAATAAATCTATATTAAAAAACCCTAATAGATGATGTTGTTAAAAAAAAAAAAGTCCCACATCTAAGCTAGTAAGAAAACCTGGCTGTCCTCACTTTTCCTTGGCAGGAAGTTAATCTTGCATAGCCTGGTCCATGCCTGCATTCAGGAGTGTTCGCTGGAGCCTCACCCCATGTTGGGGAAGTTAATAAAAATTGCCTTGTTCGGGCTCTAGAGGCCATAATAAGCCTTTGACTGAACAGAGACCCTGAAACTGCCAACCAACAGAAAGTCTTGAGAACCAACAGTTTAGGAAGGGAGTGAGTCATGAAGCTTCCTGGACCCTGGGAATCTGGGCATTTCTCTGGGATCAGCCAGCATTCTGAAACTCACAACCAGAAATACAAGCATTTAAAATGAGAGGCAGAGTCATGTATTTGCAAGCAAGCCAATGATTATCAGCCTGCAGGCTGGAGGTCCTCACTGACCCAGACCTTTCCAACTGAGCCCCTGAAACTGCTGTTTCAGGGACTTCCCAGCACTGCTTGGATCTGGATGTAGGTGCTTCCCCAGAGGAGATGTATAAACATTTAATTTTTACTGTATTGCTTGTCATCATACTGCAATTTACTATTAATACAATAAATTTTCTTATTTCTTGCTTTCTTAAGTGTAGAGTGGTTATTTTGCCAGGGAGTCCTCTGAATCTAACATGAAAAGTAAATCTTTCAGCAGAACATAAATCTTTGGGCAGAACACCCCTTAACTACCATAATGACACCCAACCCAGTCTCCCTTCCCTGCTCTCTCCTGCCATTTTTGACCTCTTAGCAAATTGGACTGGTTATTCCCAGACTGGTTATTCATTATGTAATAAACTCTTTCTACCCTCTTGCTGTGTGTATGGCATCGTCAGTTTGTGCATCTGAACACATTTTGTGTGTGTGTTGCAGGGGGAATGAGTTCCAACTCAGAGTTCCAATTCTGTGGAACATGGCTACAAGGGAACAGGACAGTATTGTTTTGGGGAGAAGGACTACAGAGGATAAAAGGAGCCATAGCTCAGTTGGTAAAGAATCCGCTTGCAATGCAGGAGACCCTGGTTTGACTCCTGGGTTGGGAAGACCCCCTGGAGAAGGGAAAGGCTACACACTCCAGTATTCTGACCTGGAGAATTATAGTCCATGGGGTTGCAAAGACTCAGACATGACTGAGGAACTTTTAAAGGAAGACAGGATGTGAGTCATATGGGTATCTTGGAGAAGTATATTCCAGGAAGAGAGAATTGATTACTCAAATGCCTGGAGACAAGGACATGCTGTGAATTCAAGATACAGTAAGAAGTCCCTTGAGGCTGGAATTGAGAGACCAAATGGGAGACTAAGGGTGAAAACGACTAGGGAAGTAATGGTTGGAGGAGGAGATCAAGTAAGATCTAATGGGCCACCATTAGCATATTTTGGCTTCTTCTCTGAATGAGATGCAAAGATCCTAGAGAAATTTGGAGCAAACATAAGCTTACATAGATTGAGAATTTTAACCTTGCTGCAATGTAACAGAATCACTCTGTTGCTATATTCAGAAAAGACAAAGGTTGATGTTATATGTATTATGAAACACTTGGAAGGCAAGAAATGAGGACAAGGTTAGACATGGCTGGTAGCAGTGGAAGTGCGACAAGGTGGTCAGATTCTCCTCTGAAGATCAAGCAGCAGAAGGTTCTCAGGTTGGGTGTAGAACACAAATGAGAGGGGTCAAGAATGCCTACAAAGTCTGTGACCTGTGCAAATGGAAGAACAGGTTGGGCATCGTATATATCTCAACTGTTAGTTGCTCAGTCGTGTATGCCTCTTTGCAACCCCATGGACTGTAGCCCACCAGGCCCCCTCTGTCCATGGAATTCTCCAGGCAAGAATACTGGAGTGTGTTGCCATTCCCTTCTCCAGAGGTCTTCCTGGCCCAGGAACCGATTCTGGGTCTCCTGTGTTGCAGACAGTTTCTTTACTGCTTGGGTCACCATGGAAGTTCTCATAGGGAAGGGTAGTGAGATCGCATACAATACTAAAAAGTGAAACTTGCTATGTTATGCGGGTGGACTTTAGAGAGCATGGTCAATGTGATGAAGTAATGAGGAGGGATATTGTAATGTGAGCATAGAGGAAAGAAAATATTTCAGGTTTGATCTTTCAAAATAATGTTTATTTATTTATGGCTGCTCTGGGTCTTCGTTGCTGTGTGTGGGCTTTCTCCAGCTGCAGTGAGCGGCGACCACTCTTCACTGAGTTGCACAGGCTTCTCATTGCGGTGGCTCCTTTTGTTGCAGAGCTCAGGCTCTAGGACATGTGGGCTCAGTACTTGCAGCACATAGGCTTAGTTGTCCCACAACATGCGGAATCTTCCTGGACCAGGGGTTGAACCTGTGGCCCCTGTACTGGCAGGTGGATTCTTAACCACTAGACATCCAGGGCGGCTCTCGGGGTAGATTTTTGAAGAAGAGAGCAGGAAAGTCCTCCAAGTTCAGAGAGGTCAATCCTTCTCAGTTTTTTGCTTTGCCAACTTTCAGCGACTCTCGTTTCATCCACTTCTGGTCTTAAGAAAAGTTTCCATGCAACTGGTTCCTTTTCTTCTTTTAAGACCACCGTAACTCAGGAGTAGAAATTTATGGTGACCTGTCAATCTTCAGGAGGGCTTCCCAGGAGGCACTAGTGGTAAAGAACCTGCCTGCCAGTGCAGCAGATGCAAGAGAGACACGGATTTGACCCCTGGGTCAGGAAGATCCCCTGGGGGAGGAAATGGCACTTCACTCCAGTATTCTTGCCTGGAGAATGCCACAGACAGAGGAGTCTGGCGGGCTACAGTCCATGGGGCCAGAAAGAGTCAGACACGACTGAGTGACCGAGCACAAATGTATAGTAAATGCTGTTTCCAAGTGAGTTGCTGATCCAAGTCCATATATACTTAAGACATCAGGGATATACACTTATCACAATGTAATGCAAAACAAACTCCAATTCATGAAAAAAGTGTCTCTCTAGATATGAAATTTTAACTTTTCTACTGGGTATTCTGATATCTTTTAGACATAGCTTGAGTTCAACAGCTAGCAAATCAGAGTCTACAGGAATGGTCCCCATAACCTCTACCCTTTGGACCAGGGCGCTATAAATGTGATTTTTATTATTTAAAATCTTCATGTCTGATCTAATCATTATAGCAAATGATATTAAATATCAAGAAGCTACAATTCCCTGGTAGCTCAGTAAAGAATCCACCTGCAGTACAGGAACCCCAGTTCAATTCCTGGATCGGGAAGATGTGCTGGAGATGGGATAAGTTACCCACTCCGGTATTCTTGGTCTTCCCTGGTGGCTCAGATGGTAGAGTCTGTCTGCAATGTGGGAGATGTGGGTTTGATCCGTGGATTGGGAAGATCCCCTGGAGAAGGGAACAGCTACCACCTCCAGTATTCTGGCCTGGAGAATTCCATGGACAGAGGAGCCTGGTGGGCTACAGTCCATGGGGTACCAAAGAGTCTGACACTACTGAGCGAGTTTCACTTTCACAATTCACTAGATTATACTGGTACTTAGAGATTTTTAATCAATTCTTGATATAGACAGATGGAGAAGGCAATGGCACCCCACTCCAGTACTCTTGCCTGGGAAATCCCATGGATGGTGGGCTGCAGTCCATGGGGTCTCGGAGTCAGACACGACTGAGCAACTTCCCTTTCACTTTTCACTTTCATGCACTGGAGAAGGAAATGGCAACCCCCTCCAGTGTTCTTGCCTGGAGAATCCCAGGGACGGCAGAACCTGGTGGGCTGCTGTCTATGGGTCCGCACAGGGTCGGACACGACTGAAGCAACTTAGCAGTAGCAGCAGCAGCAGATATAGACAGAAGAACCCTCTGCTTATTGAATTCAGTTAATCACTGGATTTATTTCAATTCAGTTCAGTTTAATCACTCAGTTGTGTTCGACTCTTTGCAATTCCTTAATGCTCAGCTTTCTTTATGGTCCAACTCCATACATGACTACTGGAAAAACCATAGCTTTGTCTAGACAGACCTTTGTTGGCAAAGTAATATCTCTGCTTTTTAATATGCTGTCTAGGTTGGTCATAGTTTTTATTCCAGGGAGTGAGCATCTTTTAATTTCATGGCTGCAGTCACCATCTGCAGCCCATGATTTTGGAGCCCAAGAAAATAAAGTCTGTCACTGTTTCCCCATCTATTTGCCATGAAATGATGGGACCGGATGCATGGTTTTAGTTTTTTGAATGTTGAGTTTTAAGCCAGCTTTTTCACTCTCCTCTTTCACTTTCCTCAAGCAGCTCTTTTTAGATGCTATCGATTGATTTTTTGGTTAATGTTCACATCAGTGTCTTAATTAACCTACCTGTGGTGATGGAAATGTTCTGGAATTAGATAGTGATGATGTCACATAACTTTGTACATATACTAAAAATTGAATTGTAAAGTCTAAAAGGATAAATTTTATGATTTATGAATTATAGTTCAAAAGTGTTATATCTATCTATATTTATATCTATATCTATCTATATGTATATACACTCCTACAAATCCTGATATCTTGCTGATATTCTCTCAAGGACACATACTGGATATTGTGGGATATGTCAAAGCTTCATCAAATGCTTGAGCCTTGGGAATTACCAGGATGATCCTGAATGGTGACTCTCATCATCTAAGCGTTAGTGTCAGCTGTTCAGTTTCTTCTGTACCCTTAGGGTCGTAAATAGCCAACAGGTATTCATCTTAATAGTAGAGTAGTAGTGTAATTTTCCTAGTTTTGATCTCATTGTAGAATAACAAGCACTCAAGTTAAGGAGTATATCTATGCTGTAATGTCCTCATGAATTCAGTGAAACTTCTTTGCCCTTAAGCTGAAAATAGAATAAAGAAGATTTTTGTTATTTACTTATAGTCCCCTAACAACTTGATAGTGGAAGCTCCATGGAACTTTTTATTATCTTTTTATGTACACTGGTAACCTGTTGCTTGCCCATTTTATTAACAAATAATTCAATTGGCAGGATATTGCAGTGTAGATACTGGTATACTAGAGCTTTGAAAATGGATGTTCCATAGGTCAAATATATGTTTGGTTGTTTTCATTTGTGTCTTATAAGACAGTAAACATAGGAGGTGTTTGTTTCCTAAGTCAAGCTACTTAGCACCACTGCAATGACTATTAATTTGCCATCTTTCCACCAGCTTCGTGGCTTCAGTTTGAAACCGGTGCCTTGGCAGTCTTCAAGAAGATTTATCTCCTAGGTGTTTTTATGACACCAACTAAAATGAGAAACCCATGGGGTCACAAAGAGTTGGACATGACTTAGTGACTGAACAACAATGACAACAAAATGATAAATACAGCTCATTCAGGAGTTTGCCTGGCACACCCTTCTTCCTTAAAATAGCTAGACTGAGTGATTGCTAACTTGAGGTCTCATAAGGGTGCTGCTGCTGCTGCTAAGTCGCTTCAGTCGTGTCTGACTCTGTGCGACCCCATAGACGGCAGCCCACCAGGCTCCCCCGTCCCTGGGATTCTCCAGGCAAGAACGCTGGAGTGGGTTGCCATTTCCTTCTCCAATGCATGAAAGTGAAAAGCGAAAGGGAAGTCGCTCAGTCGTGTTTGACTCTTAGTGACCCCACGGTCTGCAGCCCACCAGGCTCCTTGCCCATGGGATTTTCCAGGCAAGAGTACTGGAGTGGGGTGCTATTGCCTTCTCCACTCATAAGGGTAGATTTGTTTTATTCTAGCTTTGGTAAAAGTTTGGAGAATTCAACATTGTTTACTAAAGAGTCTGCTTCTCCCCCTGTAGTCCCTCCTTATTGTAGGAGGACTTTAACTGCACACTTCACTCAAGAGCAGAGCAGACTGAACATGCTTTGACCAAACACATTTGAACTATAGTGATCTATGTTACCCTCAGGCAGAAATTTCACTATCTTGAGCAAAATCTGCTATTCCTCTCTTCTCCCTTCTACAACCACTGATCATTTCCAAGACACAGAATTTTTCCCTTCAGTTTTGAACCTCTGCCCCTTCTCTCCTACAATCAAGCCTCTAGTCTGGTCTATTTGATTTCTTCTACATAACAAGTTATCTCTGAGTTACTTAGCTGCCAGCTTATAGTTATCCTTTGCATTTTCTCAGTAGAAGGGAGAGAGGGTTTAAACAACCCTTTGGTTGAAAAGGAGAAGAAATGTCTGAGATGCAGAAGGTCAACTATGCCAACTGGCTAACTAAAATATTGCTTAAGTTGGCAAGTGAGTATCATTCCTGAAGCATCTTAAAATCTGCCACATCAGCCTTGTCCCTCCTGACCTCTTTCTTCTAAGGGTTCCTACAGGCTCCTATTTGTTGTTCTAATTCAAGCAGCCACTGTGCCAAGCTTGAGGTATGAGTGGTGGATACACTTCTTCCAGACTGTCCAGCTCCTTGCCCAACCTTATCCAGAGTAAAGTGTCACCCTTCCCCCTTCCTTTCCTTTTATCACCCACTTCTGAAATTCCTGGAGTTAAGCTGCTCTCCCATGTGTTAGTTAAGACACATTCTTTTACTTTTTGTGCTCATCTGATGTTTCCTTTCATTCAGCTTCTTGTCGGTGAGTTCAATTCTCCCTGTCTCTGCAGCATGATAAGAATCATGAGAGCTACTAGGCTGTCTCTGCCAGGCTGTTGCCTTTGACACTGCAGGTTGAAATCCAATGGGCAGAAAATCAAGAAGGGAAGATGGAGGTAAGGTGGGAGGGAGAAAGACCCAGCTGCTAGCCATAGGCAAAAGATAGGACCTAACAAAGGGGACTGAAACCTGTGTCAGTTCTCTTTGCCTCTGACCCAGGTAGAATGGGTCTCCTGTAGAAGCTGGGACTTTTTGTCATAAATTTGACCATGCCTATGTGGTCCAGGAGTCAGAGAGGCCAAAGCACGATCCAGGGGCAGATGGAGCAGTTACAGCCCCGGTTGGGCCACCAATGGTATGAATCATCAGGTCAGAGACAGTGTATAGAGTATAAACAACTGCTCCTTTAACTCCACCCTCCATGTACAAGAGTCTTTCTCATGGCTGATTCCAGTAGAAGCATAAAGGGTCAGTCAGAGGTCAAGCTGTACATGTATGTGTGTGCGCTGTCACCCCAGTCGTGTCTTACTCTTTGTGACCCCATGGACTGTAGTCTGCCAGCTTCCTCAACAATACACATGTTACTAAACTTTAGTTTGATTTTCTCCTGTTAATCTGTCTCATGCCAGTTTAATTCTTAGACCAGCTGTTAAAGAAAGCAGTTATATATGAACAGGGAAATGGGGGCACAGGTCAAATGACATTAAACATCTTGTAAACAAAGTGGATCCTTGGGTGGATTAAGAAAAGCAGGAACCACCAGACGGACAGGAAACCACACATTTTGGGGTGATGAGTGTCTTGGAGGAAGACAAAGAAAGGTCAGAAAAGGAATCACAGAATGTAATCTTTCACTAATATGTTCTCATTACATTAAAGTTAGCCTTGCAGATAAGAAGTACCTACCAGGCATTGTTGCCAGGACACTTCCAATCAAATCTAAATAAGGACAAAAATCCTTCCTCCTCTTTGGAAATTGGAGCTGGGATGAAAATCACTGAATAAGATCCCAAAGCCCCCTATTCCCTCAAGAATATTCCATTTCTTCACTTCTACACCCTGCATAACCAGCTTACCAAAAAGTTCTGGGCAACTACTCACCTGAGACTGCTCACTCTCCCCTTGAGAGCATACTGTACCATAACTAAATCCTTGCTTTGCTTTCTTCACCTCCCTGTTTCATCTCTGAATTCTTTCTACAAAGAGACAAGAATCAACTTTTTGCAGCCAGACACATCTAAAAGGGCAGAGGAAATTTTCTTCCTCCCCTGTCCTGGCTATAGACCTTGTATGTCCAATCTCTTGAATTTTTCTTGTGCTCCTAGTCAGAGAAATCTCTACTTTTAGGAAAGCTTCTTTGACTAGATAGGTCCATTGAGATTTGTCTTTTGGACAAATGTACCTAGATAGGTCCATCTCTTTTTGTGAGTGACACCAGGGTCTGAAGGTCATGAGAACCATCTTAACATTCCACTTACTATAGGTTTTGCAGTCTATGATCAGATAGAATAAATCTAGATAAGTGATTGGGACAGATTAAGACATGTACTTACTACAACTTATTAAATGAAATATAGCAATTGAAAAGATTATACTTAATGTCACCATTAAGGGAAAATTTTTCAACTCTCTCCAAGAAGCTTATCAGAATGTATGAGCAAATTTTTATAATTTGGTCAGACACAAAAGTGGGTTAACTTAATTCAGGAAGGTTAAAAAAATTCTCAAGTTGAACTTTGTTAAAACTTCACCGAATATACACCTATGAATCCTTTGTTTCATATCTTACTCTAGTTTGACTCTAATAGTGGCTTTTCTAATATTCTTGACAAGCTTGAATTTGAAATAGAAATGTATGTATCCTTAAACATCACAAACAGGAAATATTTGTGGAAAGCCATGGTTGGAATATTGTTAAAATAGGTCTCACTAGATATACAGATATTGGATTTCCCTGGTGGCTCAGTGGTGAAGAATCTACCTATCAATTCAGGAGACCTGAGTTCAGTCCCTGGGTTGGGAAGATCCCATGGAGAAGAAAGTGGCGACCCACTCCAGTAGTCTTGCCTGAGAAGTCCCATGGGCAGAGGAGCCTGGTGGACTATAGTCCACGAGGTTGCAAAAGAGTCGGACACGACTTAGCGACTAAATGACAACAACAACAAGATAGATAGATAAATATTTTTAAAATTCAGATGTGTAGATTATTAGAACTCAGAGGATATTTTTAAGGAGCCAGGAAGTTAGAATCTAGAAGAAGAAGCTATAGATGATGGCTCACTAAAAAGAGATACTAGATCGGGGTAATAGTATATATGATGTCCCTCTGCTTTCAGATGTTCATTTTCCTCATCTTTGCATCTATTTCTGTGTAAGTTCCAATCATTTGAAAGTGAAACAACCAATGACACTGGTCATTCCATAGCTGAAAGAATCCACAAAACATTTCACTGAAAAGTGGGATTCTGTATCCAAACCAGTCTAAGAAGTTCTTCTCACATTCCACTTCTCCTTTCGTCTTCTGATCTAGATCCTCAATCTTGTAACTGATTGGCTAACTGCACTCCCATAGCCCTTGTAAGGAACCTGTACCAACAAGCAGAATAATTACCTTAAAGAGCAAAGCATTTATTTTTAAACATACTTAAGGAACTAATGATTTCACTCAAGAGCTCTCGAAAAATACTTTCAATTACTCCAACAAGGTGATTCCAATGGATAACTGCCTCAAATTTGCACTGAACTATACTCTACAAATGCAGAAGACAATGGCACCCCTCTCCAGTACTCTTGCCTGGAAAATCCCATGGATGGAGGAGCCTGGTAGGCTTCAGTCCATGGGGTCATGAAGAGTTGGACATGACTGAGTGACTTCATTTTCACCTTTCACTTTCCACTTTCATGCATTGGAGAAGGAAATGGCAACCCACTCCAGTACTCTTGCCTGGAAAATCCCATGGGCAAGGAGCCTGGTAGGCTGCAGACCGTGGGGTCACTAAGAGTCAAACACGACTGAGCGACTTCCCTTTCACTTTTCACTTTCATGCATTGGAGAAGGAAATGGCAACCCACTCCAGCGTTCTTGCCTGGAGAATCCCAGGGACGGGGGAGCCTGGTGGGCTGCCGTCTATGGGGTCGCACAGAGTCGGACACGACTGAAGCGACTTAGCAGCAGCAGCAGCAGCATACTCTACAAAACTGACCTTGCTTTTTTATTCTATCTTAATCTCTTACTCATACTCTCCCATATTTTATATATTTATCTGCCTTTAAGCTCCTTCCACTTCCCTTTCCCACACAAATGATTACTGTTTTCCACTTTTAAAATATGTACCTGCATTCCCCTGATCTTAATTAATTTATCAGGTTATGCTACATCCTGTCTCTTTAGGTCATCAAGATTCCTTATTCTATCTAATTGTGCATCTAATTAGGAAACATACCCTTGTCTTTTATTGTGGAAAGAAAAATAGTTGCTGTAACTCATTACATAGACATTACTATAGATAAAACTTTTTGGCTTAAAAAGAATATTTTAAATTACTTTTGTGATATAAAGTTCACATTTTATGGCAAAAAAATTAAACATAAAAATTCTTGCCCTTTGGTCTCTTCCTTCCTCCTACTGGGTATTGTGTATTTGCATCACACATCAACCACACCTCTGTCATAAGCAAGAAGACCTGCTCAGCCCTGAAAAGCAACTTCTCTTGCATCAGTAAAATAATTCCTCCAAATATAACGTGCCTTCTTGAGTTTTTAAGGGGGTCACATGACTCACCACAATGGCACTTATGTCTGGATTATGTGAGCTGTCAATAATGTGTCGTATGATGCACAGCCTTCTGTCTCAAAAACAAAACAAAACAAAAAAACAAACTGTCAAGACTATAAACTGTCTTGACATCTTTTTAAACATTATTTTTATTGGGGTATAATTGTTTTACAAGGTTGTATTAGTTTCTTCTGTGCTACAAACTGAATCAGCTATATGTGCACATATATTCTTTCCCTCTTGAACTTCCCTCTCACCCCATTCCCATCCCATAATTCTAGGTCATCACAGATAACTGAATTGAGTTTCTTGTGCTGTATAAAACAGGTCCCCATTTGCTGTCTATTTTACACATGGTAGTGTATATAAGTTAATGATACTCTTCCAGTCATCCTCCTGTTCCCCCATATAAACTGTCTTGACTTCTAATGGGAGGGAGCAACAATTCTCAGACCTTGTTATAATCCTCAAATTTGGCTCAAATAAAACTTTACAATTTTTTTCTTAGATCAGTTGATGTTGACATTTTCCTGAATCAAGCTTCGAATCCTGAAAGCTATTCTTGTCTCATGTACTCATTGATCTAGATATGAAACTTTTAAAAATAAAGATGACATTTATTGTGATTTCCTTGGAGCTCTCAACACGTCTGATAAGTAAGATGGTGCTACTTCTTAGTAACTGAAGCTTCTGAGAAGGTGATAAGAATGAGGAAATGACTCATTAGAAAACTGCAGCGGTCTACCATGGGAGTGAAGAGAGACTATCTCCTTCACTCTCCTGGTGGTAAATACCAAGAACTGAGAAGAATCTGAGGTTTTACTCTACTTGTGAGTTAACAAGGGAGCTTTCCACAATTTCATGGATGCTATCAATGCTATCAGAATACATAAAGCTCCTGGGTCAGAGAAAAAGGACTGTTTATTACTCAAAGTAATAGAAGTATCCAGCATACAGCATTAATACCGCTTCTCTGAGCCCCAAGTGATTGTGACACACAGGTTGTATTACAAGATGGGAACCATGAGCTTAGGAAACCCAATTTATTTAATAGTGAGAAGCAAACCTCTCTGACTTTTCCCTCTGTGGCAGACATGATCACTATGATATCAAACAGCAAGCAAACCTCTGCTTTGTTTCTGAGGGGCACATGGTCTTTGTTTGAAGGCTTTTGCTGTTCGTACTTTTGAAAAGATAGTCCAGAATGAATGCAGTTAGTGCTCATAAAATGTACAGAAATGTGAGAGACACATGGAGAATTGGCTCCCACAATATGTTGTTAGGATTGGCAGAGACAGATATGAATAGCAGCCTAAGGCGTTTTACGCAAAAGTGCTGATGCAGAGATTCAAGTCAGCTTTAGCGTCATCTTGGATTCTCACCTCTCCTTCACTTGCCACCTGCCCCCGGCAAATCTATTAACCTATCAAGAAGTCTGATTGACTGCATTCAAAATACCTCTCAAGCTTAGCCATTTCTCTCCACCTAGTGCTAAGAGTTGGACATGACTGAGCGACTTCACTTTCACTTTTCACTTTCATGCACTGGAGAAGGAAATGGCAACCCATTCCAGTGTTCTTACCTGGAGAATCCCAAGGACTACAGAGCCTGGTGGGCTGCCGTCTATGGGGTCGCAGAGTCGGACACGACTGAAGCGACTTAGCAGCAGCAGTAGCAGTGCTGATTTAAGATGTCTTCATTTCTCCCCTGCACTCCTGTAATCTGTAATAGTCTTCTATGTTCTAAGTCTTTTCTGCACTTTGTACAGCCTGTCTCCATGGAGCAGTTGGAGTGATCATAGCGATCATTTACAACCTTAAATCAGATCATGCAACTCCCTCTGTAAAGTCATTCAGTAATCTCTAGCTGTACTTGGAAACTTGAACTCCTTGGCTTCCAAGGTCAACTTCATCAAATCTTTCTCCCTGTTCTCCCTTGGCAATGTTTTTGCCTTTCCTGGGATGCTCTTTTATAATATTTCCCTGTCTTCTATAATATTTTCTTCACCACCTAGCTCACTATCAACTATGTGTAACTATATATAACTATATATATAACCTATGTAGAAACTCTGCTTATTAGTTTTATATCATATGCTACTAAGCACCATCATATTCAGTTCAGTTCAATTCAGGCACTCAGTCATGTCCGACTCTTTGCAATTCCATGAACTGCAGCAGGCCAGGCCTCCCCATCCATCATCAACTGCCGAAGTCTACCCAAACCCATGTCTATTGAGTCGGTGATGCCATCTAACCATCTCATCCTCTGTCGTCCCCTCTCCTCCTGCCCTCAGTCTTTGCCAGCATCAGGGTCTTTTCACATGAGTCAGTTCTTCGCATCAGGTGGCCAAAGTATTGGAGTTTCAGCTTCAACATCAGTCCTTCCAATGAATATAAAGGACTGATTTTCTTTAGAATGGACTGGTTGCATCTCCTTGCAGTCCAAGGGACTCTCAAGAGTCTTCTCCAACACCACAGTTCAAAAGCATCAATTCTTTGGTACTCAGCTTTGTTCACAGTCCAACTCTCACATCCATACATGACCACTGGAAAAACCATAGCCTTGACTAGATGGACCTTTGTTGACAAAGTAATGTCTCTGCTTTTGAATATGCTATCTAAGTTGGTCATAACTTTCCTCCCAAGGAATAAGCGTCTTTTAATTTCATGGCTGCAATCACCATCTGCAGTAATTTTGGAGCACCAAAAAATAAAGTCAGCCACTGTTTCCACTGTTTCCCCATCTATTTGCCATCATATTATTTGACTTAAAAATGTCTTCCTCCTGTCAACCCATCCTTAATGTATTTTCTTGAGATCAGGGACTTTGGCTCTCTTAATTAATTATAATCTTAGCATTTAGAGCAGCGTCTACCACTATATAGAAAATATTTGCTGAAAAAATGTAGGACCATAGGGCTCTTAATTTAGCCAAGGATATAGAGCCTCTCGGCCTCCCTTGTAGCTCAGTTGGTAAGGAATCTGCCTGCAGTGCAGGAGACCCAGGTTTGATTCCTGGGTCAGGAAGATCCCTTGGAGAAGGAAATGGCAACCCACTCCAGTATTCTTGCCTGGAGAATCCCATGGACAGAGGAGCCTGGCAGGCTACAGTCCATGAGATCACAAAAGTTGGACAAGACTTAGCAACTAAACCACCACCAACACCATCGAATTTTAGATGAGTGAAACCTATGTGCTGTGCAGTTTTTCTCTTGGTAAACTTAGAAGTTAGAGAACTGTATAACTTATCTGAGTGGCATAAGAATTCTGCACAGGCTCTGGGCAGATAAGGAGGGTTACCAAAATAATCGAAAAGCTTGATACCCAGTAGGAATTGGAGGGAAAGTAGAGTTGTTAGAAAACCTGGGGAACCTCCCGTTGCACCAACAGCAAGCTCATCCCTCCTCAACCAATACACATAGCACTTATTTATTTTTAAGATTTTATTTTTAGAGCAGTTTCATGTTCACAGCAATGTTGAGCAGAACATACAGAGATTTCCCATATACCTCCTGCCCTCAAATACGTATAACCTCTCCCTTCGTTAATATCTCCTACCAAGGTAGTAGTTAATGGCCTACATTGAAACATTATGACCCAAAGTCCATAGTTTACAGCAGGGTTCACTCTTGGCGTTGTTCATCTATAGGTTTGGGCAAGTGTATAATGACATGTATTTGTCATTATAATATCATAGAGAGTATTTTCATTGCTTTGAAAATCCTCTGTGCTCCACTTATTTATCTCAATCCTTTAACCCCTCACAACTACTGACCTATTTAATATCTTTATCATCTTGCTTCTACTAAAATGTTACATAGTTGGAATAATATAGTAAGCTGCCTTTTCAGATGGCTTCTTTAAGTTAGTGATATACTTCTTTTCATGGCTTGATAGCTCATTTCTTTTTAGTGATGAATAATGTTTCATTGTCTGGATGTGCCATAGCTTATTTAGCCATTGGCCTCCTGAAAGACATCTTAGTTGCTCCCAAGTTTATGAATAAAGCTCTATAAATATCCATCTGTAGGCCTATGAGTAGACATGAATTTTCATTTCCGTCAAGAAAACATCAAGGAGCACAATTCTGAGATTGCTTCATAGAAGTATGTTTAATTCTGTAAAGCACACACACACACACACACACACACACACACACACACACACAACTGTCTTCCAAAGTAGCTGCATCATTTTGCATTTCTGCACCAGCAATAATGAGAGTTCCTGTTGCTTCACATTCTCACTAACATTTGATGTTGTCAACGTTCTGGATTTTGGCCATTCTAAGCTTTCATTTTCTTTCTCTTTTCCTTTTTTTTTTTTTAGTACAGAAGACAGTGTTTGAAAGATATGAGGTACAGAATAACTATTTTATTATTACTTTGAGACTATAGGTTGGTGATCTAGAAAAATAACTATTTAAATTTTTGCCCATATTTGGATTTGTATGGTTTATAGGTAATGGTGTCAGCAGCCTGAACCAGTGTCCTATCTTCTCTGGTTTCACACAATACAAAAATTAAGAACCAGCAGTAGGATAAATTCAAAAATTAGGATTTCAGTATTAGCTTTCAGTGAGTTTATTGTTATTAATGGTAATTTTTACCTCTTAATAATAATCTTGGCAAATGTAAACCTTCATAATTACCTTGTAGCTTCAAACAAATTATGATAAAGAATTAGTTTTAATTGTTTTTAACAGGCAGGCGATCATTTAATTTAATAAGCAGTGCTAAAGAATGTTACAACATGTTAAGGCAATGCTGGTATCATAAAAAATGTAATCTTGACTTTAAAATAAATATCATATGCTTTAAACCTGAGGAAATTTGGAATTAAAAATAGGATATAGGAAAATTAACTTCATTGATGTGAAAGTTCTTCTAGTTTCATTGTGGTAAGGAGCAAGCCCCAAAGGACATTTGAAATCATTAAGGAACTTCAGAATGGAAAGACAGCCCAAGTTTACAAAAATTCTCCTCACAACTTCAATACAGGTGCCTTGGATAATTTTTTTTTTAATCATATAACTACTTCCATTATATCCATTGTATCCTCATAATATTTATTTTTTTCTTTATTCTCTCATCTCTCAGCTACCTAGAATTATTGTCTACATTATGAGATCACCACTATAGTTTGATAATGAACTATTCATTTCCTAGGGCTGCCATGGACTTCCCAGGTGGTGCTGGGGATAAAGAACCTGCCTGCAAATGCAGGAGACATGAGAGACATAGGTTCAGTCCCTGGGTTGGGAAGATCCCCTGGAGGAGGGCATAGCAACCCACTCCAGTTTTCTTGCCTGGAGAATCCCCACGGAGAGAAAAGCCTGCTGGGTTATAGTCCATAGGGTCCAAAGATAACCCAGGATAATCTTGCCTCAAGATCCTTACCTTAATTGCATCTGCAAAGATCCTTTTTCCAAGTAGGGGCACATTATAAGTTCCTGGGTAGACACAGCTTTTGAGGTATACTATTCAATCCATTATGGAGAACAAGAAATGATTTTAGAAAGCCTGGAACAACAAAGCACTACAGGAAAATTCCCTGTCCTCTTGTGAAAAGTAATTTTAAAAATGCTGTTTTAATAGCATAAAGATGATGAAATGCTTAAAGGTAAAGGATACGCAAGACATTTAGTGAGAAAAAAATTAACTTGAACTGGATCAAGTGTATATGTGTAAGGAAAGGACTTCTAGAAGAAAACCTAGGAGGAAGTTATAGTAACATTGGGACACTGGGTTAGGCAAAAGTTTCCTAAGTGGAAGAAACATGAGCTCTAAACTAATTTATAAATTTAAACTTTTACTCTTTGAAAGTCATTATTTACTGCCAGGATTGTGGAAGTATTACCATGGAAGGGTAGCATGAAGGAGTTCATGTGTGGTGATAAAACAGTTCAGTATCTTAACTATGGTGGTGGTTACACAAATCTATACATGCTATAAGATTACATAGAACCACACACACACACACACACACACATAGAGAGATGAATTCATATAAATTCTGATAAAATCTGAATAAAGGCCCTAGTTACAACTATTGTACCAATACACCCTGATAAATAGGCAAAAGATTTGAGAAGGCATTTTACCAAAAATGATATACAAATGGAAAATAAAGATAGGAAAAGATGTCCGACAGCATTAGCCATAAGTCAAATGTAAATTAAAAGCACAACAATATACAACTATAAGACTACTAGAATGGCTAAAATTATGGTTGAAAAAAACATGTGTTGATGAGAATGTCGAACGGTTAGAACTCTAATAAATTATGGGTGGGAATGCAAAATGATACAACCACTCTGAGAAATAGTTACGCACTTTCTTATAAAATTAGACAATTAACATATGATGTAGCAATTCTACTTCTAGATACTTACCCTAGATAAATGATAATATATGTCCATATGAAAAACTTGTATTTGATTGTGAATAGAAGCTTTCTTGGGCCTCCCAGCTGGCTCAGTGGTAAAGAATCTGCCTGTAGTACAGGAGATGAAGGAGACATAGGTTCAGTCCCTGAATCTGGAAAATAACCTGGAGGAGGAAATGGCAACCCAGTAGATAGAAACCGGAAGCTAGCCAGGTTTCCTTCAGCTGGGAAATGGATAAATGAATTGTAGAACATGCATTTGATGGCATACTAAAATAGACAAAGTGCGGATACATATAACCTTATGGGAAGGTAACAAAACCCAGATTCAAGAGACTATATTCTATATCCTGCAAAATTTAATTTACATGAAATTCTCTGAAAGAAAAACTACAGAGATAAGAAGCAGGTCAGTGATTACCAAGGGCAGGGAGTGGATACAGAAAATTGATTACAATAGGCTTGAGGAAGTTTTGAGGTAATGAAAATGTTCTAAATCATCATATAACTAAAATGTGCTTACACAACTGTACATATTTTAAAAACTCAACAAATTTAGTAGCAAAATTAATGAATTTTATTTTACATAAATTGCAATTCAATAAAACTCATTTAAAATCAAAAAAGGCAGAAGAGAATCACTGAATTGGATCACTAGAAATTTAAATGGCTTCAGAACTTTAATCAGAAGAAATAGGAATGAGTTTGTAAGAAAATAATCCACATAGAGAGACAATGAATAATAATCCATGAGATTTTTAGACTTTGAAGCTTAAATCTACATTGTGCTTTTTGTCTCGAAAGACTAACACCTGTAACTTTACATTCTAACAATGATCTCTAGTTCCTAATGGACCTTTTCCTAATGGACCTTTTCCTTGACATTTCAAGTGCTTCAGGCTTCTATCCTAAAAAATCTGCCACTCTATTGTTATCCGACTCCAGTTGTTACCTTATATTTCTCCTCTTTACAGCCAAGCTACTCGGATATCTTTAAAAAAAAAAAAAGATGTCTCTTCTTGTTTTCACTTTTCTTTTTTTTTTTCTCAACCTACTGAAATTAGACTGTTACCCATCACCACTGGGTACCTTCCAAATCAGCAGATCCATCACTTTTTACACTTACTTCCCTTCTCTACTGAGACTTTATTGCTGACTTTCTTAACACTTCTGTATCTTCGTGTTCCTTCTTCCTTGCTAACAGTTCCTTCCCAAGGCTATTTTTTCTCTTTTATCATATTACTGTTGGCTTTTCCTGGCAATAAGTCTTTCCTCTCTTCTCACTTTGTGTACTATCCCAAATGATTTTTCCATGCCCCTGACTTTTAATGACTGCTCGTATGTCACTGATTCCCAGGTCCCGAACTCTTTTTTGGAATTTCAAGTCCATGCGTGTTTATGTCTAATTGACGGCATCCAACACAGATTAAAAGTTGTCAGCTGGATGTTCAGAAAATAGTGCCAAGCAATGAAAACACATAACCTAGAGCTAAATCTGATTATCCGAATGGATTTCACAAGCATACTATCCAGTAAAAGAAACAAGATGCTGAAGAACAAATTCAATACTTCCATTCATATGAAATTTTAAAACACACTATTTGACACTATAGCTTAGATATTAGCAATGGGATAAAACAACAGAAAAACAACAACAACAAAATGATTAACACAAAATTCAAACAAAGATGGAAACTAGCAGGAGCTTCTGCTATGTAGCAGTATCCATTTTCTTCATCTGGATTGTGGTTACAGGAGTCATCATGTTTTTGTGTTTTTAAAATTGTGTGTGAATCTATGAAAGTATACACTTTGTGCATTTTTAGCATATATACTATGGATGCAGTAGTAAAGTGAGTGAATTCGCTCAGTCATGTCCGACTCTCTGTGACCCCACGGACTGTAGCCTAACAGGTTCCTCCGTCCTTGGGATTTTCCAGGCAGGAATACTGGAGTGGGTTGGCATTTCCTTCTCCAGGAGAGGAAATGAACCCAGGTCTCCGGCATTGTAGTCAGGCACTTTACCATCTGAGCCACCAGGGAAGTCGCAGTAGTAAAAGTTAAGATAAAACCGAGAAATGAGATGAGAAGTTCTATGTGAGCAAAGGTAGGGAAATGCAATTTTGACTAAAATTCTACAGGTGATGGGGGGCTATTAGGTTCTTGAACATCAATGCAGAGTGAAGCATCAAGGATTTTTGTTCAGGTAAAAGATTGGCTCAGAATTACACATTGGGAAATATACTGGCAATAATTGAAGTAATCAATTAAAGAGGAATAAGAAAGTAATAAGAAGCTAAATAGGAGACTTTTGCAAAATTGCAAGAAATAATGAGGACTACATGGTCAGCATTAGGAAAACCAATACAATATTGTAAAGTAATTAACCTCCAATTAAAATAAATAAATTAAAAAAAACTGAAGTAAGAGATAATAAAAACATAAAAGAAGGCTACATTAAGATTAAACGTTCTGAACAAACAAAAACATTTTTTCCAGATACAAAATAAATTTACTACAAATGTCAACTAAGTGGAAGTAAAGCTGACCAAATATTTTTATATTGTTTGATTTAATAAATGAACTAACATTGATAATTATTAATCTGGTTATACAAGGAGATGCAATATATTGATAATCTTAGAAACCATTTACTTAGTTTTGTTGTGGTTTTAATGGATGCCTTTATTTTAATAAAAATCCAGAAAAGAAAGCAGGAATTTTTTCTTCCTGGGAGATTATTTTTTCTCCTGGGACCGAGGAAAAAAGGGAATAGGAGTCATTCAGTGGGTATAGAGTTTCAGTTTTACATTACAAAAACTCTAGGGAACTGTTGAACTACAGTCAATACAACTGTGTGGTACACTTAAAAAATGATTAAGATGGTAACTTTTATATGTTTTTATCATGAAATAAAAGCATAACAATTGGTGCAGTGTGGCCTTTTTTTTTTTAAACAAAGCTTTCTAATTTTATTTATTTTCCTTTCTTTCCAGGGAGAATTATTCCTCTTGAATGAATATGGCTTAAAGTTAGTTCATTCTGAAATAAAGGATCTAGCACCATATCTCAGTAGTTAATTGTTTTAAGTTTGTTGATTCGAATTGATTGAATAGGACTGAAAAATGTTTAGAATGTCCTGTGCTTAGTTTTGGTTTAATTGTCAATCATTTCTTTTTTTTTTTTTTAATTTTTATTTTAACTTTAGTTTACTTTACATTACTGTATTGGTTTTGCCAAACGTTGACATGAATTCACCATAATTTCAAAGCAAAGTGTCAGACACGACTTAGACCGAACAAGAATTTCAAAGCAGTATTTTAAGTTTTTGTTTGTTTTGTTTTTCTGCTCCTACTTTTACCTATTTCTTCACTAAACACACACACACACACACACACACCCACACACACACCCCAAAACAAAAACCGGTAAGCACTATCTAATCTTAAAACTGGTGTCTGGTTTTTGGTGGTGGTTTAGTCGCTAGGCTGTGTCCGACTCTTGTGACCACATGGACTGTAGCCTGCCAGGGTCCTCTGTTGATAGGATTTCCCACAGACAATAGGTATGTGAACGTAAGTTTAAAAGTGAAGTGAAAGTGTTAGTTGCTCAGACATGTCTGACTCTTTGAGACCCCATGGGCTGTAGTCCACCAGGCTCCTCTGTCCGTTTGGATTCTCCAGAGAAGAATACTGGATTGGATTCCCATTCCCTCCTCCAGGGGATCTGCCCAACCCACGGATCAAACCTGGGACTCCTGCATTGCAAGCAGATTGTCTACTGTCTGAACCACCAAAACAGCATGTGCACATAGGTTTCGAGTGAAAAAAACCCCTGAGATTCACATCTTTGTATACAGATTCAGACTTCTAATGATGAGTAAGCCTTGGTTTGGGGCACTGTTTGCAGAAAATTGCTCAGATAAAGAGCATGTCTCTTTCCAGCTTAATTTTAGATGCTCTTCAAAACTGCAAAGCCTGCACATTTGGCCTTCAATTTAGTAATCCTACAATATGCTCATGAAAATTAATATTATCCTTACAACTTGTAGTGGTAATTAAAAAAAAATAGAACTTTTCCCATAAAATGGGCCATACTCCTGGCTATTTTAAGGGTATTCTCTTACAACAGACACTCCTAATATTTATGAATCATTTTTTGACACAAATTGCATATCTCTACCAACTTTGTGAAATAAATATCATTAACTCTAATNTTTTGACACAAATTGCATATCTCTACCAACTTTGTGAAATAAATATCATTAACTCTAATAAAATAAATAGCTTAGATAAAGATTTGCAAGTTAAGAGACCATCTTTCACATCCAAATCTTGTTACTACAGACGCCATTAAAACAGAAATCTTTCTCTCAGAACAAAAACTGTGAGATAATGCTTTCAACATATGCCAGCTAATTAAATTACATTTGAAGTTTGCTTCAAGTACATTTATATCATTCTAATGAACAATGTGTTTTAATGGATGCATTAAAAACCCATCCTAGATCAAATTCATTTTCCATTTACCCTCAAATTTTACTTTCAGTAGAAATATGAAGATTACAGTTTGGCAAACAGATCATAACTCTGGAACTTACTGTTCAAAATAATACTTATCTATAAAACATACACTTATTTCAGCATTACTAGTTGCTGTCTTTACTTTCAGCCATAGCTCCATAAGACACAATAAATTTTTTAAACATCAGTGATGTTATAAATAAAACAGCACTTCTTTTTGATTGATCTTGCACTGCATTTGTTAACATTAGGGATACTTGCTTTTTTTTCACTTCTTCTCTTTTTTGCACTATTTTTAGTCTTTAATTGTATCAATCTCAGTCTTCAAATTTATTGGACAAAGTATCTTATTACAAAATATAAAGAGGACAGTAAACAATCTTAGCACTTTAATCGAGAATTCCTAGGAAGTGATTATAGCCCATTACTTGTCCATTTATTATTTATCGTCAGTTTGCTATTTTATTCTGCCATGTACTTTGAAAATAAGAGCACCTCAACTACACACTTCATCCATTTGACTCACTGGAAGGATATCGCTATGCCTTGGAGATATAAATTTTGCAATTTTACCTACTGGCACTTGAAATCACTGAATAACTTTCAACACTCAAAAATTACTTCCAGAAGAGAGTCAGACTGTGGTTGATTAGAATTGGTTACCTCAGTTCCTCTGTGGTCCGCTCTAGCCTGAGTAAGAGACAATAAGAGGAAATACCTGTACTTGATTTTATCATTGCTCCAAATGCTATTATGCTTTTCAGAGTTTTATACACATAATACTGATTACTTTTATATAGTGATTTAATCTGATGGGGGTAATGATGGTGTCCAGGTGAAAAAAACACTGGGAAACTTCTATTGATATGGCGTCACCACAGACTCAGTTTAGACAAAGACACAGGAAATAAATGTAAATGCATGAGTTTTAATACATATTGGGTTAAGGATTTTTGACTAAATCATTGCTACATTTTCCCCAACCTGAGACCATTTCTGGTCTTACGAACAGGAGCTATGTGGTGAGGTAAGGCAATGGCACCCCACTCCAGGACTCTTGCCTGGAAAACCCCATGGACGGAGGAGCCTGGTAGGCTGCAGTCCATGGGGTCGCTAAGAGTCAGATACGACTAAGCGACTTTACTTTCACTTTTCACTTTCATGCGTTGGAGAAGGAAATGGCAACCCACTCCAGTGTTCTTGCCTGGAGAATCCCAGGGACGGGGGAGCCTGGTGGGCTGCCGTCTATGGGGTCGCACAGAGTCGGACAC
>SJYQ01095307.1:339307-355360 GCA_006410935.1 Redunca redunca | reverse complement strand
ATGCATTAAAAACCCATCCTAGATCAAATTCATTTTCCATTTACCCTCAAATTTTACTTTCAGTAGAAATATGAAGATTACAGTTTGGCAAACAGATCATAACTCTGGAACTTACTGTTCAAAATAATACTTATCTATAAAACATACACTTATTTCAGCATTACTAGTTGCTGTCTTTACTTTCAGCCATAGCTCCATAAGACACAATAAATTTTTTAAACATCAGTGATGTTATAAATAAAACAGCACTTCTTTTTAATTGATCTTGCACTGCATTTGTTAACATTAGGGATACTTGCTTTTTTTTCACTTCTCTTTTTTGCACTATTTTTAGTCTTTAATTGTATCAATCTCAGTCTTCAAATTTATTGGACAAAGTATCTTATTACAAAATATAAAGAGGACAGTAAACAATCTTAGCACTTTTAATCAAAAATTCCTAGGAAGTGATTATAGCCTATTACTTGTCCATTTATTATTTATCGTCAGTTTGCTATTTTATTCTGCCATGTACTTTGAAAATAAGAGCACCTCAACTACACACTTCAGCCATTTGACTCACTGGAAGGATATTGCTATGCCTTGGAGACATAAATTTTGCAATTTTACCTACTGGCACTTGAAATCACTGAATAACTTTCAACACTCAAAAATTACTTCCAGAAGAGAGTCAGACTGTGGTTGATTAGAATTGGTTACCTCAGTTCCTCTGTGGTCCGCTCTAGCCTGAGCAAGAGACAATGAGAGAAAATACCAGTACTTGATTTTATCATTGCTCCAAATGCTATTATGCTTTTCAGAGTTTTAAACACATAATACTGATTACTTTTATATAGTGATTTAATCTGATGGGGGTAATGATGGTGTCCAGGTGAAAAAAATACTGGGAACCTTCTATTGATATGGCGTCACCACAGACTCAGTTTAGACAAAGACACAGGAAATAAATGTAAATGCATGAGTTGTAATACATATTGGGTTAAGGATTTTTGACTAAATCATTGCTACATTTTCCCCAACCTGAGACCATTTCTGGTCTTACGAACAGGAGCTATGTGGTGAGGTAAGGCAACGGCACCCCACTCCAGGACTCTTGCCTGGAAAACCCCATGGACGGAGGAGCCTGGAAGGCTGCAGTCCATGCGGTCGCTAAGAGTCACATACGACTAAGCGACTTTACTTTCACTTTTCACTTTCATGCGTTGGAGAAGGAAATGGCAACCCACTCCAGTGTTCTTGCCTGGAGAATCCCAGGGACGGGGGAGCCTGGTGGGCTGCCGTCTATGGGGTCGCACAGAGTCGGACACGACTGAAGCGACTTAGCAGCAGCAGCAGCAAGGTGGCAGGATACTGTAGCTCCACTTTACAACGGAGGACGTTTGTTTTTGGAAGTACCATGGAATTGTTTTCTGGATTTCAGATCAATTTACAAAACCTGACCCAAGTATTAGTTTCCTTTTTTTCTTTTAAGTGGAATATTGATTTATTTTGTAATAATTGGAACTTACTGCCCTTACATTTTTGGGCAATATACATTAACTTGAGTCTAATTTTCCCTAGTAATATAAAAAATTGGAATATATATAACTTAACAGGGTGATGTGATTATTTTCCCATGTAAAGTATATGAACAAATGCTTAAGTCAATATTTGCATGCAGTAAGTGCTTAATGACTCTTTCCTTTCCTCCCTTCAAGAGGCAGCAGGGGTGATTAAAAGGGAAACCCATGAGTTAGTCACTGTTTCAAACTTATTGGATAACAGATTTCAAAGAAGGTAAAATAGAGGAAATAGAAGAGTCATAAATTGGTGATCTAGCTCTGTCTTAGTTATTACATAGAAATTTAGTCACCATATATCCTGAATATTCGTATCTATATAATAACAGTTTTGTATATGTTTCTACACCTAGGATTCCCTTATACATCTTGGCCAGTCATTTTTGGCTTCAATTATGAGGAAAGAAGAATAAAAATTTCTCTTTTACAGTTCTTCCTTTTTCTCCCATTACATTGACTAAATTCACAAGGACTAGTGGTTGATGAGGATAGAGTGACAAAAATTAAAGAATCATAGTGGTAAAATCATTTTAATTGAAGTTCTAAATTATATATTTGTAGCCAGGGGGATTTAACACTGAAACACCAATGAGTTTTCCCATTTACTTTTTTTTTTTTTTACCTACTCTAATGAGAGCCACTCTCTCATTTTATCATTTATTTCTTTATGCTAGAAAGATGTCTTTACTTTCTATGTGACTCAGTGGGAATCATATTTAGAGGTGAGAAATTCTAGATAGAGAACTTATTAATAATATGGACATTGGCTTAGTTGATTTGCTGATAGGTAAAAGAGAAATGCTTGTTCTTTGAATGCTTCACTTTTATAATGGAGCAGCTACATGCTTGTCCTCTAATATCTGACACTGATAGCCTTTCATGAAATAAACTTGTTACGGTAAAAAACAAAACAATATAACTAAAATGCAGAAATTAGTACTTACTTGATACAGTTAGCTGTTCTTATGAGGACTAAAATTATATCAGTTCAGTTCAGTCACTCAGCTTAGTCATGTCCAGCTCTTTGTGACCCCGAGGACTGCAGCATACCAGGCTTCCCTGTCCATCACCAACTCCTGGAGCTCACTCAAACTCATGTCCATCGAATCAGTGATGCTATCCAACCATCTCACCCTCTGTTGTCCCCTTCTTATGGAAACATTAAGCTATAATACCATTGTAAGTATTTTCATTCAATGTTCTGTGTGAAATACCGATTTGTAAATTAGGTACAATTTATTTGTTTCCGGAGAAGCCTTTAAAGAATCTTTTGAAACTAGGAGTCCCATCTGTACTTCACAGATATGCAGTAATTTATTCCGGGATTGTGTTCATGAAAATAAATGTGAATATCTACTTCACAGTGCATATTTAACCTTGGAACAAAAGAAATAAAACCCTTTGGTTCCTCATGAGCCATAGAATTTGCTAGCTTGAGCAATGCACGTTCTATCAAATAATGAGACTAACTTTTAAACATGTTGCTTACACTTTTGCAACATAGAAAATAAGGAGAAGCCCAGAAATAAGAAGCTCTGAGTTTACAGAGCTACTGCAGAACGTGAGGAATCTTGTGCTCAGTCATGTCCGATTCTTTTGCGACTCCATGGACTGTACCCGCCAGACTCCTCTGTCTATGGGATTTTCTTGACCAGAATACTAAAATGGGTTGCCATTTCTTCCTTCAGGGGATCTTCCAGTCCCAGGGATTGAACCCGCATCTCTTGTGTCTCCTGTATTGGTAGATGGGTTATTTACTACTAGCAACACCTGGGAAGCCTGAAGGAATAATTATGAGTGAGTGTAAACCTGGCCTACCTTCCTTCTCAAGGAGATTAATTTCTGAAACCAAGGCTAATTGGGATCAATTACATCATCTTCAGTTCAGTTCAGTTCAGTCACGCAGTCTTGTCCGACTCTTTGTGATCCCATGAACCACAGCATGCCAGGCCTCCCAGAGTCTGCCCAAACCCATGTCCATTAAGTTGGTGATGCCTTCCAACCATCTCATCCTCTGTTGTCCCCTTCTCCTCCTGCCCTCAATTCTTCCCAGCATCAGAGTCTTTCCAAATGAATCAGAAAAGCCCAAAACACTCACATTAAACAAACAATAGTCAGAGAGAAAGTTGCAGCGGGTTAAACTATGTGTTTGTCTGGGTAAGGTCATGGAGACGCTGAATCTTTGCCAAGGAACTTGGCTTTGTCTGAATATTGTGTATGAAAATTTGGCTTTTTCGATCTGCCAGGACTCTCAGCATGGTACCCCAGCACTGTGGTGGTTGAATGTTCATTTCAAAGTGTTAAATATACAATGAAATGAAAACTGCACCCAAATCAAAGGGTTGTTCATCTCTCTGCCTTGAGCTAGGCCATGCATGACTCAGAGCTACTGTGAGTAGCTAAAAGAGCAGGGCATGCTATGGGGTATGATAAACCCTGTGATGATACGGGCAGTGTTCTTCCGTTACGCAGAAGTTAAAGACATAGGAACCTACTCATTTTGCATAGATAGTTTTGGGGGAACCCCTGGCCAATTCAGTTAGGCCGCTAGTATTAAAGCTCATGGATGTAAATGTCTCAAATTCTGCAATTGGTTGTCTCACATCCCACCTAGAGCATTTAGAAGGGTTATGTTGATGGAAGGGAGACTCATAGACCAAGAGAAAGAAACAGCAATAAAAAAGTAGCCTTATCTTTCATTTAGAAGACAATGTTCTCCGGGATGACTGTAAAGGAACTAGTTCCTGGCAGCAATCACTAGAGCCAATTGGGTTTTACCCAGTTGGGGAGAATGGCTGCTCTTCCTCAGGCTTGTCTTATCTGCTGCCGCCTTGAAGTCTGTAAATAAGTCGTTTCTTTAGCTCTTTTGTCTCCCATGTGCTTTCATGCTCAGTCATGTCTGACTCTCTGTGACCCCATGGATTGCAGCCCGCCAGGCTCCTCTGTCCATGGCATTTTTTTCAGGCAGGAATACTGGAGTGGGTTGCCATTTCCTCCTCCAGGGGATCTTCCAGCCCCAGGGATCCAGCCTGTGGCTCCTGAATCTGCTGCGTTGGCAGGCTGGTTCTTCACCCCTGAACAACGTGGGGAGCCCCTGGACTCCCATTCTCTTGCTGAAATGCATGAGCCCTCATTGAAAGTTTGCCCTGTAAGATACTAGCGCAAATAAAATAGTTGGTTTAAATGGAGGTAAGATAGGGATGAGGTGAAGTTGAATTAAGAAGAAAGAAGAGAGGCTTCGCATGAAAAATGAGGGAATGGTTGTAGAAAACACAGATTATTGGTGCTGTATATAACAGCCCATCTATCCATTCTGTACTTCTGTGAAGTGTTGGTACTGGCCAGACCACTGCACTCTCTCCGGATCAATGCTTCTCAGTGTGGCCATGAAGCTAGCAGGGGTCTGTGAAAAAGATATACAGAAGCCTTAAGAAAAGCGTTTTGAAAGTTTTATACCATTCTGATATGACAAGATATTTAAGATATGATCAGTGGATTCGTTGCCTGAACAAACAGACATGATTTCAGGTGTTGTAACTCTTTTCTTGTAGCATGCTTGTGGCACAAACTCTGTAGTGGTTACACACAGTAAGAGCTCATGAATGTGTGTGGTATTTTCCCATGAGTTTGTTAATTGTAGCTAACAAGTGTATGAAAATCAGGCTTTTGATAAATATTCAAAAGCGTCAGTAGATCAGAGTAACTGAACTGCTGCTCAGAAGAGAAGTGAGTGTAGAGACAATCAGTTCAGTTCAGTTGCACAGGGTCTAGTTTTTTTCATCAAAAGATAATTTAAGTTTGACCCAAACTTTACAGAATAAATTCCTAGAAATGTCTGTTGATGTAGGACTAAAATGAATTTTTAAATACAGAATCACTTGGTTTATGTTCTATGAAAGTTAAATATGAATATCTTGAGCTTACTGAAATGGCTCTAAAATTTTTTTCCTAGCTCCCATCAATATACCTCTGTGAGACTGAGTTCTCTAGAATCAGTATTTTTTAAAACAGAACTAAAAATGGAGCTTATAAACATTGTCACAGAAATAGCTTTGTTGTCAATATAACCTAGAATATTTAGGCTAAAAGCGATAAGGCAAGTTTATTTGTCACATCAAATATAGATATATACAGTGTTCATTCTAAGGTTATATGTATGCACATATATGTAACGTTCATGCATTCTAAGTCACTTCAGTAGTGTCAGACTCTTTGCAATCCTATGGAGCCTGTTAGGCTCCTCTGTCCACAGAATTCTCAATGAAAGAATACTGAAGTGGGTTGCCGTGCCCTCCTCCAGGAGATCTTCCTGACCCAGGGATCAGACCAGTGTCTCATATGTCTCCTGTATTGGCAGGTAGGTTCTTTACCACTATGTCACCTGGGACGCCCACATATGAATATATATATATATATATATGTGCATATGTGTGTATGTGTGCTTAATCTGGATAAATTTGTACTTCATTTATAACTTCTTGTTAATTATGCATACAGAAGGACAAAAAGTTATGTGTAACAGCATTTTTCTCTACTAATTACCCTTATGCATACTTTAAATAAACAAATCTGATGGTATCTAAATTAATTTTTTCTCTGTATTGTATTTGTTCTACATTTATTGATATTTGTCTATTGACACTAGTATTAAAAATTAGGGGCTTATGGTTTTTAAAATTTTGATTTTTTAGTACTTCATATTTATTGAATTTTATAAAATTACTGGTTCATAATGGAAATTAAGAAACAAAACAACAAGCATTAAGGATTCCTAAAGCAAACATGGTTCTAGTTGAATATACCAGACACAACTGATTCATGGCATTTGAGGAAATAACCAGGACAGCCATCACATAACATCACTGGTATCTGACTCTGTTGCTCATTTGTGTTACCTCAATCATCATACATTTTAGCAAACTAGAATATTCCCAGCATCCACCTCATCTTCTGCTATATTGGTTTAACCAAGGTGTAACTTGGGGGGATTAATTCTCTTGTTTCATTGACGTTCTGTTATGTTGAGAAATATTTGAAATCTATGAACCATTGGCCTAGGGGATTTGGAAAGCTTTTATAAGATATAGAGATTAGGTGCTTGTTGTAATGAGATTTTTTTCCTATAGGAAATCAAATTACTTAGATACTAGTTAACCCCTTTTGTTATTCAATGCTCCACTCAGTGCGTAAGAACCAACAGATTTCTCTGAGCAAAGTCCAAGAATGAAAGACTGTATCCCATGAATTTAGATGCACCCAATGCTTCTGTCCACCACCAACTTGATATTCCACTGATAGTCCATATTAAGGATATTCCATCCTCGATACTACCACTCCAACCAATAGTAAACTCTGTTATGGTATTGCCTCAAGATGACTGTATTTATGTGCATATTATAGGGAGTTGATAAATATTCTAAAGTGTCAGTAGATCAGAATAACTGAACTGCTACTCAGAAGAGAAGCGAGTGTAGAGACAATCAGTTCAGTTCAGTTGCACAGTCGTGTCTAACATTTTCCCAGCCCCATGGACTGTGGCATGCCAGGTTTCCCTGTTCATCACCAACCCCTGAACCTTGCTCAAACTCATGTCCATTAAGTCAGTGATGTCATCCAACCATCTTATCCTCTATCATCCCCTTCTTCTTCTCCCCTCAATCTTTCCCAGCATCTGGGTCCTTTCCAGTGAGTTAGCTCTTTGCATCAGGTAGCCAAAGTATTGTAGCTTCAGCTTCAGCATCAGTCTTTCCAACAAATATTCAGGATTGATTTTCTTTAGGATGGACTGGTTTGATCTTCTTGTAGTCCAAGGGACTCTCAAGAGTCTTCTCCAATACCATAGTTCAAAAGCAGCAATTTTTCGGCACTCAGCTTTCTTTATAGTCCAACTCTCACATCCATACATGACTACTGGAAAAACCATAGCTTTGACTTCTATGGACCTATGCCAGCAAAGTAATGTCTCTGCTTTTTAATACCCTGTCTAGGTTGGTCATAACTTTTCTTCCAAGGAACAAGTGTCTACTTTCATGGCTGCAGTCACCATCTGCAGTGATTTTGGAGCCCAAAAAATAAAGTCTCTCACTGTTTCCAGTTTCCCCATCTATTTGCCTTGAAGTGTTGGGACCAGATGCCATGATCTTAGTTTTTTGAATGCTGAGTTTTAAGCCAGTTTTTTCACTCTCCTCTTTCACTTTCATCAAGAGGCTTTTCAGTTCCTCTTTGCTTTCTGCCATTAGTGTGGTGTCATCCACATATCTAAGGTTATTGATATTTCTCCAGGCAATCTTGACTCCAGCTTGTGCTTCATCCAGCCTGGTATTTTGCACAATGTACTCTTCATAAGCAGGATGACAATATGCAGGGTGACAATATGCAGCCTTGACAGTACTCCTTTCTCAATTTGGAACCAGTCCGTTTTCCCACATCTGGTTCTAACTGATGCTTCTTCACCTACATACAGATTTCTCAGGAGGCAGGGAAGGTGGTCTGGTAGTTCCATCTCTTGAAGAATTGTTCACAGTTTGTTGTGATTCACACAGTCAAAGACTTTGGCATAGTCAATAAAGCAGAAGTAGATACTTGTCTGGAATTCTCTTGCTCTCTGTATGATACAATGGATGTTGGCAATTTGATCTCTGGTTCCTCTGCCTTTTCTAAATCCAGTTTGAACATCTGAAAGTTATTGGTTCACATACTGTTGAAGCCTAGTTTGGAGAATTTTGAGATGATACCAGTGGGAAAAACCTTTTTGTAAGGAGGGTTGGTGTAATGACAAAACCTGGAGAATGGATTGTTGCTTGAGAAGTATGTGTGCTCACATCTTTTGTAAATTGTGACAGAGGCAGGAGATGCCAACCTATGTTAGAGGGGGTTAAAAACATGGATCCCCCACATGTTCATATATTTTTTCTTCCTCAAAAGCCTGTTACTTAATTTTGCTAAGTTGAAATTGCCTCAGTGGTGAAATTGAGGAAATTACATACCTCCCAAGGGTGGTAAGGGATAAGTGGTAGAATCTGTGTGAATCACATCTTCCATAAATACACCATAGTCAGAATTTCCATATGCGTTACCACAGATTTACTCAGACAGAGTAGAGGAGGAGCTTGTTCATTTAGGGATCTCTTCACATGCTGCACATGATTTAAAAATGCTTTCAGTTGCAAGTAACTGAAACTCAAATTAACTGACCTGAAACAAATGAGAGCTTTTTAAACTAATATACCATTAAATCCAGAGTTACACAGTACCTCATATTAATTCAGATGCATAGCAATGCAGTGAGATTTTCAAACTCTTTTTATCTTTCTCTTCTGTCATCCCTAGTGTGTTGACTTTTGCCAACAGGCTTGTTTCACGGTCACCAATTGCTATTTCCATCTCCAGGGATTATGGGAAATTGACACACAGAACAAAGAGAAAAGACCTTCGTGTCGGAAGGTTTTGTCTTTTTATGCTAGATGGGAAGCTGTTGAAAGACACATCTCCATTAATATTTCAGGTTCGTACTGTCCGGTTCTTCTGACATGTTTGAATAGCAAAGGATTTGAACAGTAGAGACTCACAGAGGCCATCTTTTTTCACCTCTTCATCTGGACATATTTGTTTATATTCCAAGGTATTAACATAGAGATGATAAAATAGCATCACTGACTCCATGGACATCAATTTGTCCAAACTCGAGATAGTGAAGGATAGAGAAACATGGAATTCTGCAGTCCATGGGGTCACAAAGAGTCAAACATGACTTAGTCACTGAACAACAATGATTAACACAGAGATATTCCCCTATCTTTCCAGACAGAATCTGTTCGCATTCTAGAATAAAAATAAAGCTTCTCTCTATTTCCTGACTGAAGCATGTGCACGTTGCCTGCCCTCTGTAAATTCCAAGTCTCAAGTTTTGGAGTTCCTCTCTTGTGTTGTAACCAACTACATCAGCTTGTAAACATCTGGTCCTCATGGCATTTTCCAGTGGGAACTGGGATGTAGAAAACTGGGCAAGGTAATTCTCTAGCTACTTTGTTTTGACATAAGCATTAAATGAAATTTTTCTTTGACCCAGAAATCTTGCATTTTTTCTGTCAGAAAATGTATATCAGAAGGTGGCAGGATAATTTGTTAGCTTGCAAATGGCAAAATCTCAGACACTTCGTGGTTTCTGAGTTAATAGGAATATGTTTCTTCAGCAAATTTTCTCTTATATTTTATTATGCCAGGAGCATATGGCTAATTTATACAAGTCACTGGCAACGAAGGATGAGATTATACAATTAGTTTAATGAAATCATTACTTATTTTTTGGTTTTGGGGTTGCACACTCTTTCTGTGCAATGTAACTCTACCCATTCTAGAGATAGATTTTAAAGGCATATTTGTGTATATGAGTGTGGGTAACCAATACATGGACAAAGAATGGTATATCTGTTATATACTATAAAATCATTAATAAAAATCCATTAACAGTGTGTATGTTCATCAGTACTGGATACAAAATTTCTTCAAGTCAAGGAATTGTGTCTAATTTATATTGGAATATATTTATACCTTAGTATAAATTCTTTTACACATAAAGGCTTAATGCAAGTTGATTTAAAGAATGTATTTATGTTAGCCAATAGAATCCTATTTCTAAAATTAGTAAGTTGTGTTCAGTTAATTGAAATGCCTAAACAATGTATTAACAAAATGGAAGAAAACTGAGTGATGGAGTAAGAATGAGTTCTAGTTCTTTCCTGATTCATTGATTCTGGAAGTCTCATATACACTGGAAAAAAAAGTTCGAATAAATTCCAGAAATGCTATTTCATATGACTATAATCTTTCTTTGGTTTCAAGGTTGATCTGGATGTTCTATTTCTATGTGCTACACTGGCACTTTAGCATCGTAACTGTCAAATTCCTATATGATTTATAAACTGGTAGCTAAAATGTCAAGGATGTTGTCAAGGAAAATATTCTATATTCTTTAAAAATATATTTATAGTCAGAAAAGAATAAGTATGGGGCCATGTATTTATTTGTCGTGACTTTCTTGTCAACATGTATTGGGCTTACTTGTCAGGTGAGCACTAATCTTATTGTCTGTGCTCTAAAATCAACCTGGCATTGGAACGACAAGCCATGTTCTTCTAGTACTGTGTCATTATTGATAGTATGCCTGTTTGAAATGGAAAACTATTAGGTAATGTTAGTAATACAGTAAATGATGTCACATAAGATGACTACGACACTTCTGAGTAACTTGTTGCTTAGAGTATGAAATAAATTAATTTTAAGTCAACCACAGCAAAAGAAATGTACTAAAGCAAGTTGCAAAATTATTACTATATATTTCCATCAATTAGAGCAAATGTTCAGACACATTTATACTTGGGAAGGATTTTGAATATTCTTTATTTAATGTAACACGTTAGTCACAGTGAAGTGAAGTTGTTCACTAAGGCTACACAAGGGATCACTATCTATGATACCATGGATGCCCTGCAAGAGGTACCTGCAAGAAGTACCTGCAAGATACCCACTAGCTTGGAGCATTTATTCCACACGCTGACTATAGAATTAACCCATCATTATTTGATTTTTTTCCTTTTATATACTTGGTTACTGACAAAATGATCAAGGTGCCATGTGCATATGCTGTGAAATACAAGAGCTTATTATAATTTTGTCAGTCATTCACAAAATGTCAGTCTTGACTAACCCAGAAAATCACTTTCCCATGAAACTTCCTATTGGGGACATCCTGGCATTCCCCATAAAAAAGTAAATCTCAGAGCCACTGGTGCAATGTCTTAATTATTTAAATAGATCCATATGTGATAAAGGTGCAGAAGTATTTTTGTAATTTCTACAATTTACTAAAGGAAGAAAAGAAACTGACATTTGCTGGGTATCTTTTATGAAATATGTCTTTAAAACACTTTATGGATACTACAAATTCTTACAATGACCCTGTAAGATCGGCATTGTTATAACCATTTGACAAGTGAATAAAGTGGAAGTTTGAAAAAGCTGAGTAATTTACCTAAGTTTCTACACATATTAGACACTGAGTGTTGAGTAGGCGTTCAAATCCGGGCCTTGGGTCACCAACGTCTTTTCCATGAACCAAGAACCACTTATTAACACTAAAATATTTCTAATTGGGGAAGAGCTTAATTTGCTATGTTGTCGTCAAATGTATTGTTGTAAAGGGTTAATAATCATAGGAATGCCAAAATTATACAAATCCTCCAAATTTGTGATGAGAACAAAATGGGAGAAACAGCCACAACCACCTTTCCTTAGAAAGGAGGGAAGACTAGAAAAGAGCCCCAAACTGGAGGGCATGGAGGGAAGAAGAAATTATACCCAAGTATCTTCAGATCTAGGACAAATGCTGGCCCATGGTTGGGTGATTTAACACTGAATGTTAATTATCAGGTGGCTCAGTAGGAAAGAATCCACCTGCCAGTGCAAGAGACGCAGGAGACCCAGGTTCAATCCCTGAGTTGGGAAGAGCCTCAGGAGGAGGAAATGGAAAACCCACTCCAGCATTCTTGCCCAGAGAATCCCACGGACAGAGGTGCCTGGGGAGCTACAGTCCATGGGTTGCAAAGCTTCAGATATGACTGACAGACTGAGTGTGCACTCACGGTAAAATGTCTTCCTTAAGCAGAAAACCTTCACTGTTCCCTTGAGCCCTTTTATCAAGATACTCTGGTCACTGCATGGCATGTGTCCCTGCAAAGGCAAAGATGTGTGTGGAACTGTCTTCCCTGTGATTGTGGCTGGCAGCCTGTAATGACAAAATGATGGCTGCTCTTCCATGTCAATTAAATCGTGTCTTCTGTGCTGAGGCTGTCATTTCCGGAGTTGCTTTTCTGACATAAACTCTTCATCCAGCAGGAACCAGAAAAGAATCTGTAAAGTCTCTCATATCTTTGATCACTGCTGACCTGGTATATATTAGAATTGGCAACCTGGAGCTGAAAGGCTTGGTTTTCTTTCACCAATTATCTCCTTGAACCATCGACAATCTTATATGCCCATGATTACAAGCTTTCCTTCACCTGTCAGGGGCAACTCCAAAGAAAGGTTAAATGGTTTGTTTTCCAACACCTTGAAAGCAGAGTTTAACTGTACAAAACTTTTCATCCATGAAGGACAATCACAGTTCAACTCATAGCAAAAGAAAAAAACAACAGCAAAAAAAGCATTGATAGCATTGGTACCGCATCACATAAACCTAGCTGCATTCTGAAAGAAGAGTTATGGTCACCATTTAGAGTGAGAGAAACCAACACATAACTCTGAGCAACATTTATACATGATTGAGTCTGGCTGCTAATTGACCGGACAGTTGAAATTGCATGCAGTCAGGAAAAATCCTAACTTTAATCTTTCTAGAATTGCTTCAGAAAAGAATTAAGTGGGAAATAAATTTATTAGAATTAAGCCAGTGGTAAGAATCTGCCTGCCAATGAAGGAGACTCAGGAGATGTGGGTTCGGTCCCTGGGTTTGGGAAAATCCCTGGAGCAGGAATCTTGCTCCTTGGGAGAAAAGCAATGACCAATCTAGACAGCATATTAAAAAGTAAAGAGGTTACTTTGTTGACAAAGGTCTCTCTAGTCAAAGCTATGGTTTTTTTCAGTAGTCATGTATGGATGTGAGAATTGGACCATAAAGAAAGCTGAGTGCCGAAGAATTGATACTTTTGAACTATGGTGTTGGAGAAGACTCTTGAGAGTCCCTTGGACTGCAAGAAGATCAAACCAGTCAATCCTAAAAGAAATCAATCCTGAATATTCATTGGAAGGACTGATGTTGAAGCTGAAACTCTAATACTTTGGCCACCTGATGCAAAGAACTGACTCATTGGAAAAGAAAAAGACCCTGATGCTGGGAAAGATTGAAGACAGGGGGAGAAGGGGACGACAGAGGATGAGATGGTTAGAAGATATTACCAACCCAATGGACATGAGTTTGAGCAAGGTCTAGTAGTTGGTGAAGGACAGGGAAGCCTGGCATACTGCAATTCATGGGGTCACAAAGAGTCAGACATGACTGAGCGACTGGGCTGAACTGAACTGAACTGGAGCAGAAAATGGCAAACCACTCCAGTATTTTTGCCTGAGAAATCCCATGGACAGAGGAGCCTGGTGGACTACATTCCATGGAGTCACAAAGAGTTGGACGCTCCTGAGCGACTATGCAGGCAGGTAGGCTTAAAATGGAAAACCTTAAAGTAACAAAAGAAATGGGCAGGTATTTGAATAAATACTGTTATTGTCTCTTTATTTTCTTTTTCTTTAATTATTGCAACAAATCTATGAAATAGGTTTCTTTTGTGTTGGATTATTACAAAATTTAATTTTATAAATGAGGAAACTGTCTCAGAAGGGGGAATAACTCATTTAAGCTCCCACCATGAGAATGTGGCTGAGCTGGGTTTTACATTCCGATCTCTTTCACAGCAAATTCTATGATTTTCCTTCCCTGAGTGCATCAAGGTCATTTATCCTATTTCATGTTATATATCCTCCAGGACGCTAAAATAACAACAGAGAGAAATGTAACTTCCTATAACTCTTATCTGGTTCCATTCTTCCCCAGGGAAAAGGGATAATTTCCAAATTCCCTGGCTACACACCAGCCTTCTGATTCTGTTTGTGGACGTTGGGACTTTGACTCAGCCTGTTGAGCAAGATTCCCAAGTAATAGTTGTGAACCAGTTTAAAAACTACCTTTGTGTGGAACATGAGAATGTGGCTGAGTGGGTGAGGCAGACTCTTTGTCCCAAATAAATATCACTGACACTGGTATAAATACCGATCCTCATATAGCACTTTCCCAGGTGGCTCAGTGTTAGAGCTTCCTCCTGCAAATGCAGGAAACACAAGAGATGCAGATTCAGTCCCTGGTTTGGGGAGATCCTCTGGAGGAGGGCATGGAAACTCACTCCAGTATTCTTGCCTGGGGAATGGACAGAGAACACTGGCGGGGTATAGTCTGCGGGGTAGCAAAGAGTCATACATGGCTGAGGACACACCCACAATGGCTGATGCAGCCTTACAGAGGGCTAGGTGAGTATCTTCTAGGTGATATGTAAAAGATCAAAAAACATCTTCAAAATATATTTAAACATACCAACATATCTTCTTCTCTGGCCAAGAAGTACTAAAATCTCTACACCTGAGAGTTGTTTTCTTCTGCTTCTTATCATAATTGCTATTAGGCATGAAGGTTTTCTTCCAAACCAGTCTATCTTTACATACAATTTGCTTGTGGAGCATTTGAAAGTGCAGAACTCTGTGATTCAAAATTATTAAAAAATATATCCATGCCTGCAGTATTGTGAGTGACCTGTCAGTTTGGAGAACCATAGCAAATAAACCACAGGACAAGCGGTCCATGATTCAGTTGGACAGCATGCAGCCTGAAAGTAAAAGTGGGGCGAGGAGCCAAGCCAGGCAGTGGGCACACATCAAAGACAAGTTTTGTCCAAACACAGGCCCTGCTGTCTACAAGAGACTCATTCACATCTGTCTGACCCAGGTGGTAAATTCTTTTCCTGCTTCTAAGAAAAAATATGTAGGCACTGCAGGATATTTTTCTTGCAAGAAATTTTATAAGAAATTCATTTGATTTTTGTGGCAGTCGCTCAGTTGTGTCCGATTCTTTGTGACTCCGAATTCTCCAGGCCAGGATACTGGAATGGATAGCCTTTCCCTTCTCCAGGGGATCTTTCCAACCCAGGTCTCCCACATTGCAGGCAGATTCTTTACCAGCTGAGCCACAAGGGAAGCGCAAGAATACTGGAGTGGGTAGCCCATCCCTTTTCCAGCGGATCTTCCTGACCCAGGAATCGAACTGGGGTCTCCTGTATGGCAGGCAGGTTCTTTACCAACTGAGCTATCAGGAAAGTGAAAGTGAAGTTGCTCAGTAGTGTCCGACTCTTTGCGACCCCATGGACTGCAGCCCACCAGGCTCCTCCGTCCATGGGATTTTCCAAGCAAGAATACTGGAGTGGGTTGCCGTTTCCTTCTCCAGGAGATCTTCCCAACCCAGGGATCGAACCCAGGTCTCCCGCATTGTAGGCAGACGCTTTACCATCTGAGCCACCAGGGAAGTCCAAATCCTGATAATCATGATTGCAGGCTTCCCTGGTGGATCAGTGGTAAAGAATCTGCCTGCCAAAGCAGGAGAGTCAGGTTCAATCCCTGATTTGGGAAGATCCCACATGCCACAGGGCAACAAAACCCTTATGCCACAACACAGGAACCTGTGCTTCTAGAGCCTGGGGACTGCAACCACTGGGGACTGCAACCGCTGAAGCCCATACGCCCTGGAGCCTGTACTCCGCAAGGGAGAAGCCACGTAATGAGAAGCCCATGCACCGCAATTAAAGAGAAGTTCCCCGCTCTCTGCAGCTAGAGAAAGCCTGCACAGCACGGAAGACCTGGCACAGTCAAAAATAAGAAATAAATTATGTTAAAAGAAAGAAAT
>SJYQ01095307.1:321592-339259 GCA_006410935.1 Redunca redunca | reverse complement strand
TGCAGCTATATAATTTATATTTTATATAGTGTGCATTTATATAATTTATATATGAAGAATAGGTACTTCTGAACTCAAGTAATTAGAAATATTTGTACAATATTGCTCAAATACATTATCTAAAAAAATTAGCCTTTTCCAATGTTTTCCTTCAGATTCATAGCTAATATTAAATACTGTTTTTTCACAATGATACTCTTTTTTTTGGCAACTGAAGAATAGAAAATATTACAAAGTATTTTAAATAAACAAATTCGTCTGTAGTTTTAGAATGAGCGAGTCAATTTTATTATTTATTTGGTTTTCCTTCTGGATGACTTAGTATCACTAAGCAAAATTACAATTATGCAAAGATCAAATACAGTTATCTCATGAACTACTTTACAAAGTTTATGGGGTTTGACAGACATTTTCAAAGCTAATTTACTTTGCTACTGCACTAAATATAGGCTGTGATATGTTTCTGTGTGGAATATATTTGACAGAAAAAGAGATAGCTTTAGGTTGGAGGATACGGGGATGAATTGGGGTAAGTAGGAATGTATCCTGGGTATTAACACAGAGGAAGCAAAAAAGTGAGGACTGGTGTCAGATCTATTTAACTCATTTTGTAGGTTTCTCAGCTGGCTCAGTGGGTAAAGAATTCACCTGCAATGCAGAAAACTTGGGTTCAAATTCTGGGTTGGAAAGATCCCTTGGAGAAGGAAATGGCAACCTACTCCAGTATTCTTGCCTGGAGAATCCCATAGACAGAGGAGTGTGGAGAGTCCATAGGTGACAAAGGGCCAGGCACAACGGAGGATGCATGCAAACAACCCATTTTGTAAGTGTACTTTTGTAATGATGAGGGAATACATGTGCCTCATGATTCTGCCTCATAATTCTCTCTAAAGGAGATACCCAAGGAGTATTTTTCATCAGTCATGCCATCTGTATCCGTATGGCTGAGCTACATTGTGTTGTAACATGTGTGTGTTACATGTGTGAACATGTGTCATTTCACTCGTGTCTGACTCTTTCCCACCCTATGGACTGTAGCCTGCCAGGCTCCTCTGTCCTTGGGATTCTCCACGCAAGAATATTGCAGTGGGTCACTGTGCCCTCCTCCAGGGGTTCTTCCCAAACCAGGGGTTGAACACGCATCTTGTATTTCTGCCTACATTGGCAGGCAGGTTCTTTACTACTAGTGACACCTGGGAAGCCTGTGTTGTAACATACAACCCTCAACTCCCAGTAGCCTGAAAAAAACCATCTTGCTTTCCTCTTGCTCTCTGTCCACAATGGGTTAGCAGGTGACTCTGTTAATTGCGTCATCCACATTCTCACTTCGGGATGGACACTTTACCATCCGGACTTTGGCACTTCTGCTGGACAAGGAAAGTGAAGCCCAAGAGTGATGTGCTGTCAACAAAATGCTCAGTTCAAGTTATTAATTCTTCCCTCATGACTTGAACAAAATTGCTCACTTATCTTTGGTCAGCAAGAGAGCAACCAAGAACTGATGTGCCCCCCTTGTGCCTGGAAGGAAAGAAATGCAATATTGCAACCCTAGTTGACTATCACAGTATTTTGCTCATTGTTACAGCCTTCTAAGACCCAGGGCCACTGAACCATCTTGAAACCATTAGGTCAGGAAAATACACTTTGGTTAAACTTTTTTTTTTTTCCCACAAAATTACATTCCCAGAGTTGGAGCTCTAAAATTCTATTACCAGTTGTAGCTGAAGAAAAAAAAAGAAGAAAAAAAAGCTTATTATGTTGGATGAGAAAGTGACAAGTATAAACAGGAAAATGGATGAACCTGAGAAAATTTGGAAAGGAATGAAAACACCAAAGAACTTTGTAGAGAACAAATATATGTGGATACATATACGTACCCATAGTGGAGTGATGTGCCAAGTATCTGAAAAAATAAAATAGATTTTTGGAATGTCATTATCCTTTTTCATGAGAAAGCAAAGTGACATGGCCTGAGCTTCACTGCCAAAAAGTGATTGATTTAAAAATTGTAAGCAGGAGTCATGATTATTTCTACAGTAGGGGACTTAGAAATTTTGTTATTTATCTTCCACAGTAATTACTATATATTTTATTTGGCAACCATCATGATTATGTGTCCAAATTCAGAAGCTGAGTATGGAACTCAACAGTTATCTGTAAGACATTATACAAAAATTTTCCTTTTATAAAATTCATGTAACTAATACCCTCCAAATTATTGCATATTCTTTGCCTTAACACAATTTTACTTACCCATTTTAACTGAAAAATTATCATCATACAAACACATGCATTTATCCATATTTTCATGTCTGTCTTTGTCTCTTTCTGTACCCATTTATCTCTATATGGAGAGAGAGGAAAAGAAGAGAAAAAGAGAGAGAATGGAAAGAACAGACCAAATATTAGACTGAAATATCGAGATAGTGAATATAATGACATATAAGTCTTCACTAGTATGCTTCTGTACCTTGCTCAAGACATTTTAAAATATATTTCCTTCTCTGTAAATTATATGCAAAGTACATCATGCAGAGTACTGGACTGGTAGAAGCACACGCTGAAATCGAGATTGCCGGGAGAAATATCAATAATCTCAGATACGCAGATGACACCACCCTTATGGCAGAAAGCAATGAAGAATTAAAGAGCCTCTTCATGAAAGTTAAAGAGGAGAGTGAAAAAGTTGGCTTAAAACTCAACATTCAGAAAACTAAGATCATGGCATTTGGTCCCATCACTTCATGGCAAATAGATGAGGAAACGATGGAAACAGTTGCAGACTTTATCTTTCTGGGCTCCAAAATCACTGCAGATGATGACTGCAGCCATGAAATTAAAAGATGCTTGCTCCTTGGAAGAAAAGCTGTGACCACCTAGACAGCATATTAAAAAGCAGAGAAATTACATTGCCAACAGAGGTCTGTCTAGTCAAAGCTATGGTTTTTCCAGTAGTCATGTATGGATGTGACAGTTGGACCATAAATATAGCTGAGCACTGAAGAATTGATGCTTTTGAACTGTGGTGTTGGAGAAGACTCTTGAGAGTCCCTTGGACAGCAAGGAGATCCAACCAGTCCATTCTGAAAGAAATCAGTCCTGAATATTCATTAGAAGGACTTATGCTGAAGCTGAAACTCCAATATTTTGGCCATCTGATGTGAAGAACTGACTCATTTGAAAAGACCCTGATGCTGGGAAAGATTGAATGCAAGAGGAGAAGGGGATGACAGAGGATGAGATGGTTGGAAGACAATACCTACTCGATGGACATGAGTTTGAGCAAAATCCAGGAGTTGGTGGTGGACAGGGAAGCCTGGCATGTTGCAGTCCATTGGGTCATAAGGAGTTGGACAGGACTGAGCAACTGTATTGAACTAACTGTGGGACTCTTGTTAAGACGTGATTTGTGAAAGTATATTAATACTAAAACACTATGCAAAAATTAGCTTCTTACAACATTCAATACTCTAGGAATTAATGAAAAAAGCTTAGATTGGTGGTTGGACAAGGATCAATTAGCTGTATTTATTTTGACACAGAATTGTGACATATCAGTTCAGTTCAGTTGCTCAGTCATGTCCAGCTGTTTGCGACTCTGTGAATTGCAGCACGCCAGGCCTTCCTGTCCATCACCAACTCCCAGAGTTTACCCAAACTCATGTCCATCGAGTCAGTGATGCCACCCAGCCATGTCATCCTCTGTCATCCCCTTCTCCTCCTGCCCCCAATCCCTCCAAGCATCAGGGTCTTTTCCAAAAAGTGAACTCTTCACATGAGGTGGACAAAGTATTGGAGTTTCAGCTTCAGCCTCAGTCTTTTCAATGAACACCCAGGACTTATCTCCCTTAGGATGGACTGGCTGGATCTCCTTGTAGTACAAGGGACTCTCAAGAGTCTTCTCCAACACCACAGTTCAAAAGCATCAATTCTTTGGTGCTCAGCTTTCTTCACAGTCCAACTCTCATACCCATACATGACCACAGGAAAAACCATAGCCTTGACTAGACAGACCTTAGTCGGCAAAGTAATGTCTCTGCTTTTGAATATGCTATCTAGGTTGGTCATAACTTTTCTTCCAAAGAGTAACTGTCTTTTAATTTCATGGCTGCAATCACCATCTGCAGTGATTTTGGAGACCAGAAAAATAAAATCTCTCACTGTTTCCACCTTTTCCCCATCTATTTTCCATGAAATGATGGGACTGGATGCCATGATCTTCGTTTTCTGAATGTTGAGCTTTAAGCCAACTTTTTCACTCTCCTCTTTCACTTTTCTCAAGAGGCTTTTTAGTTCCTCTTCACTTTCTGCCATAAGGGTGGTGTCATCTGCATATCTGAGGTTATTGATATTTCTCCTGGCAATCTTGATTCCAGCTTGTGCTTCTTCCAGTCCAGCGTTTCTCATGATGTACTCTGCATAGAAGTTAAATAAGCAGGGTGACAATATACAGCCTTGACGTACTCCTTTTCCTATTTGGAACCAGTCTGTTGTTCCATGTCCAGTTCTAACTGTTGCTTCCTGACCTGCATGTAGGTTTCTCAAGAGGCAGGTCAGGTAGTCTGGTATTCTCATCTCTTTCAGAATTTTCCACAGTTTATTGTGATCCATACAGTCAAAGGCTTTGGCATAGTCAATAAAGCAGAAATATATGTTTTACCTGGAACTCTCTTGCTTTTTCCATGATCCAGCGGATGTTGGCAATTTGATCTCTGGTTCCTCTGCCTTTTCTAAACCAGCTTGAACATCTGGAAGTTCATGGTTCATGTATTTCTGAAGCCTGGCTTGGAGAATTTTGAGCATTACTTTACTAGCATGTGAGATGAGTGCAATTGTGGAGTACTAGGAGCATTCTTTGGCATTGCCTTTCTTTGGGATTGGAATGAAAACTGACCTTTTCCAGTCCTGTGGCCACTGCTGAGTTTTCCAAATTTGTTGGCATATTAAGTGCAACACTTTCACAGCATCATCTTTCAGGATTGAAATAGCTCCACTGGAATTCCATCACTTCCACTAGCTTTGTTCGTAGTGATGCTTTCTAAGGCCCACTTGACTTCACATTCCAGGATGTCTGGCTCTAGGTGAGTTATCACACCATCATGATTATCTGGGTCATGAAGAGCTTTTTGGTATAGTTCTACTTTGTATTCTTGCCACCTCTTCTTAATATTTTCTGCTTCTGTTAGGTCCATACCATTTCTGTCCTTTATCAAGCCCATTGTTGCATGAAATATTCCCTTGATATCTCTAATTTTCTTGAAGAGATCTCTAGTCTTTCCCATTCTGTTGTTTTCCTCTATTTCTTTGCATTGATCACTGAGGAAAGTTTTCTAATCTCTCCTTGCTATTCTTTGGAACTCTGCATTCAGATGCTTATATCTTTCCTTTTCTCCTTTGCTTTTCACTTTTCTTCTTTTCACAGCTATTTGTAAGGCGTCATCAGGCAGCCATTTTGCTTTTTTGCATTTCTTTTCCATGGGGATGGTCTTGATCCCTGTCTCCTGTACAATGTCATGAACCTCTGGCCATAGTTCATCAGGCACTCTGTCTATCAGATCTAGTCCCTTAAATCTATTTCTCACTTCTACTGTATAATCATAAGGGATTTGATTTAGGTCATACCAAAATGGTCTAGTGGTTTTCCCTATTTTCTAATTTAAATCTGAATTTAAACCACATCACTGTGGTTATTCTGTGCAGTGTCATGGGCTAATCCAAGTATCATGATGCCAGTAATTGGTAGAGCTGAGAAACAAATTCCTGTCCATCTGATGTCCAAGCATGAAGTCTTGGTCCCTCAGACATGGCTCCTGGTTTGGTTAATCATGATTCTGAAGAGTCAAATAAATCTGATTGTCATGCAGCTCTTGCTATTTCTTAAACTTGAATCCTTAGACAATTTACTCTGCTTTACAGAGACTCAAATTCTAGGTTGCTTTCAGTTGTGTCTGATTCTTTGTGACCCCGTGGAATGTAGTCAACCAAGCTCCTCTGTCCATTGTATTCTCCAGGCAAAATTACTGAAGTAGGGTATCATTCCTTTCTCCAGCACATCTTCCCAACCTGGGATCGAACCCATATCTCTTGCACTGCAATCAGATTCTTTACCATCTGAATCACCAGAGAATTTAAACTGTCCATTGTAACTGTACATAAAAGGGCTCTGTAAGTGTGCTTTGTTCTTATTTGCCTTAATATACGAAAATTCAGGTAGATAAACATACCGAACTTAGGAATATCTCTTCTTTTAGAAGCTATTGCTTTCTTTTTTTTTTTTTTATCAGATTCTAAACATCTCGGANCATCTCGGATCTTGATATCATAGTTGGATACTCCTCATCTAATCCACAAGATATGGAATACGGTTCCAACCTTGTGCATCACAAACCCTCATACTTCTGAGAACAACTGCAATGCAGGAGACGCAGGAGATGAGGGTTCGATCCATGGGTTGGGAAGATCCTCTGAAGGAAGGAATGGCAACCCATTCCAGTGGAATACAGTCCCAACCTTGTTCATCACACCCCTCATATTTCTGAGAATCCACTGCAATGCAGGGGATGAGGGTTTGATCCGTGGGTGGGAAGATCCTCTGAAGGAGGGAATGGCAACTCATTCCAGTATTCTTGCCTGGAAAATTCCATGGACAGAGGAGCCTGGTGGGCTATAGTCCAAAGAGTTGCAAAGCAGAACACGACTGAGCACACACCAGCACATTATAGGTTCAACCATAAATGATCATTGGAAGAACCGATGCTGAAGCTGAAGCTCCAATAATTTGGCCACGTGATGCAAAGAGCTGACTCATTGGAAAAGACCCTGATGCTGGGAGAAAATAAAGACAAAAGAAGAAGAGCAGGGCAGAAGATGAAATCATTAGAGAGCATCACCCATTCATTGGATATGAATTTGAGCAAACTCCAGGAGATAGTGGAGCACAGAAGAGCCTGGTGTGAGGCAGTCCATAGGATAGCAAAGAATCACACAAGACAGAAACTGAACAACAATAATTATAGGGTTCTTATCCCTGAAAATAAAATAATATTAACAAATTTGAACATTGGAATCAGAAGTGATGCATTAGAAACGTAATATACTAAAATACAATGCTCTTTAAACTGTGTTGTCATGGAGAACCTCTGTGTGGTTGGAGTTATTTTTGCCAAATGCTATTTTTGCCAAATGCTAGCAAATTTAAAGAGTTATTCAAAAGCAACTCAGAGAGTATAAACTCCAAAGTTGAAGTTTTAATGGATATGGCCAACAATTATCTAGGAATTTGGAGTGCTAAAGTATTATTTATCATTATTAGCAAGAACTTGAATAAAAGAACACGCTTTAGTAGACTTCTGTCCATTTGAAGGCATATAAGGAATTATGTAAAGCTATTTTATGGGTGAATCTTTCAGGGCTGCCATCCGGTATGGCTCAGTATCAGATTATTTATGAGACTTCCATCATTGTACTGTTTAAACACTAATTTCTTGGTGAAGTTCGTAGAACTCAAAGCAGGGAAATAGAAACCACAGTAGGATAAGGAGCCAGAGAAAAGGGGTAAAATGTGATCCTGCATGCCCTGCACAAACACTATCTGCTGTGTACAACACTCCCAAGGATAGTACTATTTGTTGTCAGACAATTTGGAGCAGAGTTTAGTTAATATGCCTTACTCCCTGGCTTATTTTGCACAGGGCAAGATGAAAGTGTTTAGGATGAAATTTACAACCAAGAGAAGAGTTTTGTAGGATTTTATGAGGATTTAATGTAAAATGATTATACTAGTACCTAGAAAAATTTACTCGAGAAATGCTAGAGACTTCCTTGGTGGCCCAGTGGTTAATACTGTGCTGCCAATGCCAGGGGACATGGGTTCGATACCTGGTCCTGGAACTAGGATCACATATGCCAAGTGGCATGGCCAAAAAAAGAAAAGAAACATTATATAACATATTAGTGTATTAATATGGATAAAGTTACAATGCCTCTTACTAAAGACAGAAATATAAAGTGTGTGCTTCTTCTTCCCAGTATCCCTTAATTTGGGGACCCTCATAACCTGGTGGGGCTGTAATTCCCATAGTGAATTCCATCACTGTGAATAGCAGTCACAGTATAGCAAGGTCACAGTATAGCTGACACAATGCAACACCAAGCACCTAGCAGTAGTAAGGGGTCATGGGTGACAGACAGACCCTGAAATCAAGAGGCCTTTTCCCTTCAGTTCTAGTGCTAAACTTGGAGAATTTAAAAGTCAGGTTACTAATAGCCTCTTTCTCTTCTCTATGAAGAAATCTTATCTATAAAATTAGGTCCACAAAACAATAAAGTAAGTAGACCTAATTTTATAGATAAGATTTCTTCATAGAGAAGAGAAAGAAGCTATTAGTAACCTGACTTTTAAATTCTCCAAGTTTAGCACTACAACTAAACTTCTTTCTCTTCTCTATGAAGAAATCTTAGAATTTAGAAAGATGGTAATGATAACCCTGTATGAGAGACAGCAAAAGAGACATAGATGTATAGAACAGAATTTTGGACTCTGTGGGAGAGGGAGAGGGTGGGATGATTTGGGAGAATGGCATTAAAACGTATAATATCATTTAAGAATCGAATCACCAGTCTAGGTTTGATGCAGGATACAGGATGCTTGGAGCTGGTGCACTGGGATGACCCAGAGAAATGGTGTGGGGAAGGAGGTGGGAGGGGGGTTCAGGATTGGGAACTCATGTACACCCATGGCAGATTCATATTGATGTATGGCAAAACCAATACAGTATTGTAAAGTAAAATAAAGTAAAAAAAAAAAAAAGTATGCACGTGAAAATGTAGAAACAAACTGAAATGTACAAACAAAAATCCAAAGAGGTGAAATAACAAGCAGTCATTAGCTGCTGCCATTTTCCCTTCATGACCTTTTGACGGTGTGTTGCCATATTGCCACTGATATTCTACCCAGAGATTCTTAAGACCCAGAGATTTCTTTTAAGGCATGTTGCAGATAACCATTTTTAGTGAGGTTGCAGAAGAAATAAATTACTGCTCTTCTAAAAAAAAAATTAGGTCCAATGGCAGAAGCAGAAGTAAGAGCCAGCTCAAGGGAGATTGGCATTTGTTGGCAGTGACTTCCCATTTCAGTTCCTATGAGGTGGTTCCTGCAAACCTTTCTTTGGTCCTGTGGTCTACCTGAATATTGCTTTTAAGAAAAGACAGCCTTCAGAATGGGGGAAAATAATAGCAAATGAAACAACTGACAACCAACTAATCTCAAAAATATACAAGCAACTCATGCAACTCAATTCCAGAAATATAAATGACCCAATCGAAAAATGGGCCAAAGAACTAAATAGACATTTCTCCAAAGAAGACATACAGATGGCTAACAAACACATGAAAAGATGCTCAACATCACTCATTATCAGAGAAATGCAAATCAAAACCAAAATAAGGTACCATTTCACGCCAGTCAGAATGGCTGCGATCCAAAAGTCTACAAGCAATAAATGCTGGAGAGGGTGTGGAGAAAAGGGAACCCTCTTACCCTGTTGGTGGGAATGCAAACTAGTACAGCTACTATGGAGAACAGTGTGGAGATTCCTTAAAAAACTGGAAATAGAACTGCTTTATGACCTAGCAATCCCACTGCTGGGCATACACACCCAGGAAACCAGAATTGAAAGAGACACATGTACCCCAATGTTCATCACAGCACTGTTTATAATAGTCAGGACATGGAAGCAACCTAGATGTCCATCAGCAGATGAATGGATAAGAAAGCTGTGGTACATTTACACAATGGAGTATTACTCAGCCATTTAAAAGAATACATTTGAATCAGTTCTAATGAGGTGGATGAAATGAGCTTATTATACAGAGTGAAGTAAACTAGAAAGAAAAACACCAATACAGTATACTAATGCATATATATGGAGTTGGAGAAGACTCTTGAGAGTCCCTTGGACTGCAAGGAGATCCAACCAGTCCATTCTGAAGGAGATCAGCCCTGGGATTTCTTTGGAAGGAATGATGCTAAAGCTGAAACTCCAGTGCTTTGGCCACCTCATGCGAAGAGTTGACTCATTGAAAAAGACTTTGATGCTGGGAGTGATTGAGGGCAGGAGGAGAAGGAGACGACAGAGAATGAGATGGCTGGATGGCATCACTGACTCGATGGACGTGAATCAGAGTGAACTCTGGGAGTTGGTGATGGACAGGGAGGCCTGGCGTGCTGCGACTCATGGGGTCGCAAAGAGTCGGACACGACTGAGTGACTGAACTGAACTGAACTGAACTGATATATGGAATTTAGAAAGATCTTAACGATAACCCGTATGCGAGACAGCAAAAGAGACACAGATATATATAGAACAGTCTTTTGGACTCTGTGGGAGAGGCAGAGGGTGGGATGATTTGGGAAAATGGCATTGAAACATGTATAATATCAGATAAGAAATGAATCGCCAGTCCAGGTTTGATGCAGGATATAGGATGTTTGGGGCTGGTGCACTGGGATGACCCAGAGGGATGGTATGGGGAGGGAAGAGGGAGGGGGGCTCAGGATTGGGAACATGTGTACACCTGTGGCGGATTCATGTTTATGTATGGCAAAACCAATACAATATTGTAAAGTAATTAGCCTTCAATTAAAATAAATAAATTTAAATTTAAAAACATAAAATAAAATAAACATTGTAATGAACAGTACATAAGTAATTAGTCAAGCACATCATGGCCAGTATTTCAGATTATATTTAAGGAATTTACAATTAGGATAAAATCAGAATAAAAGTATACACAAATAAAAAAAAAAGAAAATGATTTCTTCTATTTTCTTGTAATTATTATTATTTATATGAGTATAAATAATCTCCAATGAGTTGCTGTCATTTTTTACCTTAAAGTCTTGATGTGTATGGAGGGATTCACATGTGAAAAATTAGTCTACATGACAAAGACGTGTATAGAAGAAGGTTAAGGTGTAAGATGATATTCAAGGCTTTGGAATCCTAGTGGACTAGAATGATGCAGGCAGCATTAAGGAGGATAAGAAACTTAAGCTTGGCTTGCAAACATTAGGATAACTAGAGAGGAGTATGAGGACATCTATTAAAGCTTCAGAGAGAGAAGACAATGTGAGGATCTCTATGTTCAAGGAGCTGCCTCTGGTGGCTCCAACTCCAAGGTGGTGATGGCTCCCACTTTCTCAGTTAAAAGTAATTAATTTTCCACTTCAAAGTCTAGGAGGAACAACTAAGAGGAGACAAGCCATCCATCTTTAACCAGCTAATCTCCAATGATACCACCTCTTGGGTCCACCAGGGGTAGGACCATTTTCACTAATTAACACTATAGCATGCATTTGTGCTGAATTGCTCCAGTCATGTCTGACGCTGTGCGATGCTACGGACTGCACCCTACGAAGCTCCTCTGTCCATGGGCTTCTCCAGTCAAGAATACTGGAGTGCATTGCTATGCATGCCTCCAGCGGATCTTCCCAACACGGGGATCAAACCTGCATCTCTCACGTCTATTCTGAATAGGCAGGAGGGTTCTTTACCACTAGCACCACCTGGGAAAGTGAAAGTGAGTTAAGTCGCTCAGTTGTGTCCAACTCTTTGCGACCCCATGGATTGTAGCCTCCTAGGCTCTTCCATCCATGGGATTTTCCAGGCAAAAGTACTGGAACGGGTTGCCATTTCCTTCCCCAGGGGATCTTCCCGACCCAGGGATCAGCAGATGCTTTTACCACCTGAGCCATCAGGAAGGCATTGTATCACCTGGGAAGCCCAACACTATTATTAGCTGTGCCTAATTCATTTCTCAGAAGATGAGTGTTTGATAGAATTCATGCCACATAAACTCTTCATCTCAGTTCCATGACTTGGTGAAATATCACACTCCTTTTAATGAAAGAATGAGCCACAGAGCACCAAGCTTGCCTGAGTGATACCAAGGAGACTAAGACATAATATTTCTGGAATTGGTTACTGTCATGAACCTCAAAGAAAAGGCTGATCCTATTAAAAATAGTGGTATCTGACATTTCATCAGGATTTATAGTTTATAAAACATTTTTCCAAGTTTTTTTTTTTTTAATGACTCTATTTGCACAGTTAGAAATTGATGTTCTGGGCTTAAGTTATTAACTTTACACATTTTCTCTTTTACAATAAATACTTATCAACTAAAATCCCTAATTTGAAAAATGTCCCTGAGATGTGACTCCTGGAAAGTTTTATAGACTAGAAAAACCGGAGAGAATGATAATTGCGGATGATGCTCCTTGAAGTATGGCTGACACAGATGACCCACCCTTTTCAATAAGCTGCATTTACTCATACAGTCTATGTGGCCTCTATACGAGGAGATTCCAAAAGTCATCAGCAGAGCAAAATATTAGATGCGGTGAAGATTATAACCTTTAGTTTGGCAGAAGATAAGTTCCATGGCTGTGATCATTTGTCAAGTCTACTGCTACATATGTATTTAAAACTTGCTCTTGCCTTGTATCAAGCAAAATGAATTATGCATCAACTTCATGAAGGCAGTGGTGAGAGAAGGAATTACCAGAATGTTCTACAATAAACCCCATTTATGCTCAAATATGTAAAATTTTGAATATAGTTGAATGCTGACCAAGATTTCCTGTGGGTAATACAGAAGAAAAAAAGAAAAAGATGAAGATATTTATTGTTGATAAACTTGATACCATGTCCCAATTGGAAGAAACTTCTTAAACACCGTGTGATAATGTTTGACATTTATTGATGAAGCAATTACTACATGCCAGCCACTCTATGTGCTAATACAACAGATATCTATGAGGTAGATATTTTAAAAATCCATTTTATATAAGATGAAATTGAAGCATAATGGTTAAGGCAATTACTCCAGTTCACAAAATTAATAAACACAGAATGAGAGCCAAATCCCTTCTCCTTTGAATTCAGATAAGACTTAGGATATATTTTTAAAGTGGAGTTGAAAGAATTGGCAGAAGAATTGTTTTGGGAATTTGAAAGAATGAGATGGGTGAAAAATGACAAGAAGATTTTTTGCCTTGAGCAATTGAACACTGGAGTTATTTCTTAAGATAGGGAAAACTCAGGAAGTTTCACTTTAAAGGGAAATGAAGAATTCATATTACATATTACATTACAGGTATATCAAATATTAAATGAAGTTGGAATACAGGAATTTGGCTATACGTCTTCTGAATTTGTGGGAAAAATTAAAGACTAAGGATATAAATTTGGGTGTCATCAGTTAATAAGATATCTCTTATATCTAGGCTGTTTCTGCAGTGGCAGCAGTAAATGACGACTGAGAAGGATCAATGAACTGACCTTATGGCACTACAGCTTTTTGAGCTCATAAAGTATGATAGACTGAATTGTGTCTCCCCAATATTTATATGTTAAAGCTTTAACTTCCAAAGTCACTGTACTTGGAGATAGTGCCTTTAAGGAGGTAGTGATGGTTAAGTGAGGTCATCCCTGTGGGTCTCTAATCCAATAGGACTGATGTCCTAATGAGAAAAGGTAGACACACCAGGGGCACATACCCAGAGAAAAGGCCATATAAGGACACAATGAAGAAGAGAGCCATCTGCACGCTAGGAAGAGAGGGCTAAGGAGAAACCAAATCTGGCAACACCTTGATCTTATACTTTCAATCTATATGAGAGATACGTTTCTGCTGTGAAGTCACCCAATGTGTGGTAATTTGTTATGGTGGGCCTAGCAAACTAACAAATTAAGACAGTCCTCAGTCCAAGACAAGTGACACCAAAACAGCCTCTGATGAGGTAGATGGAAAATTGGCCGTGGGTGGTATCCCTTCAGCCAAGTGACAGCAGTGTTTGCAAGAAGGAATAATCAACTGCGTCAAATGTTGCTGAGGGAACTGAGAAATAAGGTCTTAATGATGTTCTTAACTTGACTGAAGTTCAGACAGGCTTGACCTCTCTTTTCTTAAAACCTTTACTTTAAAAAAGTTGTAGATTCTTTCTGGATCCCTTTGAGATATAAATCTTTTAAACAGCTTCCAGCAAGTTTTATACACCCAGAATGTCTTCCTTAAAAATCTGGGAATTGTCCCTTTGAAATGTCATCATCAAGAATACACTGCCTCTATTCTCACCAAGGCTTCCCTGATGGCTCAGATGGTAAAGAATCCCCATGCAATGTGGGAGGCCTGAGTTCCATCCCTGGGTTGCGAAGATTCCCTGGAGGAGGGCAAGGCAACCTGCTCCATTATTCTTGCTTGGAGAATCCCATGGACAGAGGAGCCTGGTGGGCTGCAGGCCATGGTGTAACAAAGAGTCGGACACTACTTAGTGACTAAGGATGCATATTCTTACTAGTTGTTTGGAGGAGGACAGGAGCTAAACTTCTGTGGGTGCCAGTTAGCAAGCACAGATGGTTTAATCAAGAGAGAAAACATTTGGAAACTCAGGATAACTCAGTGTGCTCAGCACATCTCATGATCAAATTTAAGCCTAATTTTCTCTAGTATATTTTTAGTAGTTCACTCCAACAATTAAACTTTCTCCCACCTTGTTTCAGTAGAACTGGGTTGAGACTTTAGTTTTAGCCTCTTTGCTCTATTGCAGTATTCTTGAATGAAGTCTTCATTCTTGTTTTAACTTATCCTGGTACAATTTTTCCTAGAACAGGAAAAATAAGGTGAAGACTGAGGACTGATGATCATTGGACTTGTCAACATGTCATTTGGTGACCTGTAGCTTTAGGTTTATACATTTAACGAATAAAATATTTTCAAAACCCCAACTCATGGTTGGAGTGAAATTAGTTCACTGGTTTCAATGCCACTATCTCTTTAGTTTGGGATTAATAATTTATGTTACGAATGGTTACTTCCCCTTGCTCTTCTTACAGATTTTAGCTGTTTGAAAATACTAAGAATGATAGCATCACTTGTTTAAACACTTAAATATGGAGTTGGTTATTCAAACAAAAATGGGTACATTTTACTTTTGAAAGTTAAGGGTAGAAATCTAGTTGAGGTGAAATAAAGGTTCTAACTATGAAAAATAATACACGTGTTCTATGGAGGGAGCTATCTTTGTGTCATTTGACTAGCATCCACTGAAGCATTTTTAAAAGCTCATTTGGAAATTCTGTTTCAATTTTTATCATATAGTTTCAATTTTTATCATATAGTTTTTTATGCAAATATGTCTGGTTGAGATTTTGATGAACAATATAGGCCAGACCTGTGGGTTGGTGTCAGAGAAGTGGAGGTTTTCAAAACTCAATGCTCAGCTTGGGGACTTGCAAACAAATCACCAAGCAGTATCTAAAATTACCTTTGCTGTTTCAAAAATGACTGTTAACTTGTACTGTACTCAGAAGGGAAAATTGCTAATTATATGGACATATTTCAACTTAATGAAGTAAGAAAATGTAGTTGGCTTCTTTATCTTAATATCCATTTTTCCCCTGCTGGCTTTATGTCCTAATATACTTGAGGATTTTCTCTCATTTCTAAACTGAAATAGTCCAATGAATATTTATTAGAAAAATCACTAGAACGTGTATTGATCAAACATTTACAAACTCCCTTTCCTTTACAGTTCTTAAATCCATTCTTTATTTTCTCTTGTCAAAAGAAATAATGCATGATTTTTGAAGAAAAATGTGGAAATATGCAAAAGCAAAAAGAAAGAAACAACGACACTGAAAATGCCCTGAGCCATAAACTGTTGAGAATCTGCTACTTCTTTCAAGCCAAGATGGCAATGAGACTCCACATTTTGGATATCTTCCTGCTCCAAAGGCATAATGATAATGGTTGAAATTTACAAGAGAACATTAAAGAAGACATATGTATGCTATAAAATTAATGCAAATACCTTTGTGCAACAGAATTTTAAAAATAAAGAGAAAACACTATGCAAAGCCAAAGCTTGAGGCTACTGGGATTAGAGTTACAGCAACAATTGAGTAACTGAAAATCTGGTCTTCTTGGGGAAATGAGAATAAGAGCTCCATTTTATCAAGTCTCAATACTTGGAATCAGTAGATGAAGGAGGGATCTGTCATGGAGAAAAAAGGAAGAAGCAGAGAGAGAGAGAGAGAGAGGAGATTGAGAGGGAGTGATCTTTTCTTATTTGACATGAACCTTAAATTCTCCTCCAAATTAGTAAAATATAAGGTGAAGTCAGTACAGTGAAATAAGATAGTAAGTGAAAATAGAAAGGATTAATATGAAATACTAGAATAAAAATATATATGTATTTAAATGAAATTTAACAGAGTGATAAACTCAAAACTAAATAAAACCAATGATAGAGTGAATAAATAAACTCATATGTAGGAATTAGTTAAAGATACAGTAAGAAACACACACATACACATAAATACACACACAGGTGCATATATAAATTAGAAAACCTAATATTAAGCAACAGAGGAAACAGAAATGGAAACATTGCAACACTTATACAATTGGAACTGTGGAAAATTCTTAAAGAGATAGGAATACCAGACAACCTGACCTGCCTCCTGATAAATCTGTATGCAGGTAAAGAAGCAACAGTTACAACCAGACATGAAACAATAGATTGGTTCAAAATTGAGAAAGGAGTACATCAAGGGTGTATATTTTCACCCTGCCTATTTAACTTATATGCAGAGTACATCATGAGAAATGCTGGACTGAATGAAGCACAAACTGGAGCCAAGATTGCCAGGAGAAATATCAATAACCTCAGATATGTAGATGATACCACCCTTATGGCAGGAAGTGAAGAGGAACTGAAGAGCCTCTGGATGAAAGTGAGAGAGGTGAGTGAAAAAGCTGGCATAAAACTCAACTTTCAAAAAAACGAAGATCACAGCATCTGGTCCCATCACTTCATGGCAAATAGATGGGGAAACAACGGAAACAGTGAGACACTATTTCCTTGGGCTCCAAAATCACTGCAGATGGTGAATGCAAGCCATGAAATTAAAAGATGCCTGGTCCTTGGAAGAAAAGCTATGGCCAACCTAGACAGCATATTAAAAAGCAAAGACATTACTTTGCCAACAAAGGTCCATCTAGTCAAAGCTATGGTTTTTCTAGTAGTCATGTATGGATGTAAGAGTTAGACCATAAAGAAAGCTGAGCACCGAAGAATTGATGCTTTTGAATTGTGGTGCTGGAGAAGACTCTTGAGAGTCCTTTGGTTTGCAAGGAGATCAAACCAGTCAATTCTAAAAGAAATCGGTCCCCATATTCACTGGGAGGAATGATACTGAAGCTGAAGCTCCAATACTTTGGCCACCTGATCCTAAGAACTGATGCTGGGAAAGATTGAAGGCAGGAGAAGGGGATGACAGAGGATGAGCTGGTTGGATGGCATCACTGACTTGATGGGCATGAGTTTGAGCAAACTCTGGGAGTTGGTGATAGACAGGGAAGACTGGTGTGCTGCAGTCCATGGGGTCACAAAGAGTCGAACATGACTGAGCAATTGAACTGAACTGAAAGAGGAGAAGAAATGACATAGATCAATAATTATTCAAGTTGAATAATTGTTTATAATTTAAAAAGAAATGAGAGGTTAGCTAGGGACTGCATTTCAAATATTACTAAGCTAAAAAAAAGAAGTCCCCGTGGACAAACTATTAAAACTTCAAAACATCCAAGTGAAGATCTACC
>SJYQ01095307.1:263072-321587 GCA_006410935.1 Redunca redunca | reverse complement strand
AAAAAAAAAAAAAAAAAAGGATTATTTCCAAATTACACTGAGGACAAAATTTTCATCAACAAAAATGATGTTAGCAGATGGTAGCATAATATCTCCAAAGTATTCAAAGGTTATTAGACCTTGATACAAGCTAAACTAAGGGCACACTAGCTATTTTAGAATTGAAAAGACCAAGACAGTTTGTCATTCACAAACTCTTGGAATTATTACTCTTTCTAAAACAGAAAACTTGCCCATTTCTCTCCTTTCACATTGATTTGTGTTTCTTCATAATATTTATCATTATAATATATTAAAGTATATTTATTTTATCATTATACTATATTCTTGGGGCTTCCCAGGTGGTGCTAGTGGTAAAGAACCTGCCTACCAATGCAGGGAACTCAAGAGACAAGGGATCTATCCCTGAGAAGGGAAGATCCCCTGGGGGAGGACACAGCAACCCAGTCCAGTAATCTTGGCTGGAGAATCTCATGAATAGAGGAGCCGGAGAATTGGTGTTTTTGAACTGTGGTGCTGGAGAAGACTCTTGCAAGTCCCTTGAACTGCAAGGAGATTCAACCAGTCCATCCTAAAGAAGATCAGTCCTGGGTGTTCATTGGAAGGACTGATGCTGAGGCTGAAACTCCAATACTTTGGCTACCTCATGCGAAGAGTTGACTCATTGGAAAAGCCTTTGATGCTGGGAGGGATTGGGGGCAGGAGGAGAAGGGGACGACAGAGGATGAGATGGCTGGATGGCATCACCGACTCGATGGACATGTGTTTGGGTGAACTCTGGGAGTTGGTGATGGATAGGGAGGTGTGCTGCAATTCATGGGGTTGCAAAGAGTTGGACATGACTGAGCGACTGAACTGAGCTGATAGGACTACTGTCCATGGGGTTGCAAAGAGTCGGACATGACTGAGCGACTGAACTGAGCTGCTAGGACTACTGTCCATGGGGTTGCAAAGAGTCGGACATGACTGAGCGACTGAACTGAGCTGCTAGGACTACTGTCCATGGGATTGCAAAGAGTCGGACATGACTGAAGCAATTTAGCACAGCACACATGCAAGCAGGGTGCTATTTATTTTATTTTTCACCCACCTTTCCCAGTAGAATGCAAAGCAGAACATTTCTATATTTATAAATATAAGATATAAATATTTATTAATTCACATAATATGAAATATATAGTTATATTGAATACAAAATATCCATGGCCTTTATAAATTTACTTTTTTTTTTTTTTTGCTGGATTTCTAGTACTTTGAGCAATAGACACGCAAAGATGTGTTTTAAATTGTTAAAATAGGACTGCCTTATGAGATTGTCCTGCTTAAACCAACCACATAAATAAATGAGATTTCAACTGCATAAGCCCTTCCTTTATCACTTATATTTCTATAATTTTACTTTATCTAATCTACTTATTTTCCACTTGTTTAATTAATACAGTAAAATTTTAATCTCTGTCTGTTGCCGATGCCTTAAACTCTAACTTATTATTGACTTTGTATTGTGATAAATGATCACCTAGACTCAGTGATGCTATGATTGTTAAATTTCTGCAAAATAAATTACTGTAACTTATTATAATGAGTTGGATTCATGTCTAGATAATTATAATTTGTATGCTAAGAGTGGTTCTCTTTTGAAACATCTTAAACTGGAAGCTGTATGTCAGGAATCAACATTAGGCACTGAAAAATCAGGAATATTAGTATAATCTAACAATCTTAACTAGAGAACTGAGTGATGTTCAAGTGGGGAGGATGGCCAGAGAGATGAAGCAGGTTCCTCACCCTTTTATGAAAAAACTGATAGGATCTGACAAGAGCCAGTGAGCAGTATTTTAGGTCTATAGCCTCTGGCTTCCTGGGGACACTGTCACCTGACCTCCAGGACTGAATAAGTCTGCTTTCAAAATGTCATTTCATCCACCTTGGAATGAATCTTTCAATGCTGGGAGGCATTGTAGTGTCTAAGATGAACCGTGCAGCCTTTGGTGATTTTTAAAGAATAGATTGTAATGCTGTTTCTATGCCTTCTTGCTAAAAATTAATTGTTTATTTGGTCTAAAATATATTTTCATTGTAGCAAATCACCTGCTCGCCTGATAAACAAGTGGTAGAAGATGAGGCTTAAAGCCTTCATTTCACTGTAATTGCTGAAGACGATTGGTGTTTATGAAGAGAATCTGAACTTGTCTTACAGCTAGATCCAAGGTCAGGTGGAAAAGTTGCAAAACAGCAGGCTGCATCAATCAGCATTTTCCAGAGAAACAGAAGCAATAAAAATTGCTCTCTCTCTCTCTCTCTCTCTATATATATATATATATATATATAATCATATGTATATTTGTTGTAATATACATTGTGTGTGTACACACAGATACATACATACAGAGATTTTAACGAATTGGTTCACTTGATTATGAGGGCTGGCAAGCACAAAATTTGCAAGGCACTTTGGCAGGCAAGAAATTCATGCAGGATTTCTGTGTTACAATCTTGAAGCAGAATTCGTTCTCCAGCAAACCTCAGTTTTTGCTCTTATATCTCACTGATTGAATGACCCCACCTACGATATCCAGGGAAATCTTTTATTTAAAGGCAATTGATTGTAGATGTTAATCATGCCTACAAACTACTCCATAGTAACATCTAATCTAGTGTCTGATTAAACACCTGGACCCCATAGCCTAGCCAAGTTGACTCAAAAAATTAACCATCGCACAGTCCTTCTGCAAAAAAGAGGACTCACACAAAAGAAATGACTACATAGAGAGAGAAATCTCTAAGGCTGCTGCTCGAGATCATAGGGAGACATTCAAAAGGAAGTGGGAGGTGACAACCACATCATGTATCATTGGGAACCTTTAACAACAATGATCACACACTTTCCTGTCAATGCTGAGGCACTTCTAACAGTGAAAGGACATGCTATTTATTACTAATGTCAGGATACAGGTTAAAACCATGATGCTCTCAATTTGATGTTTATATCCAAATAAGTCAGACTTTTCTTAATCCCCCTCATCTAGTCAGTCACTTTAAAACTGCTTACCTGTGTGTGAAAGTTGCTCAGTTGTGTCCGACTCTGAAACCCCATGGACTGTACAGTTCATGGAATTCTCCAGGCCAGAATACTTAAGTGGGTAACCTTTCCCTTCTGCAGGGGATCTTCCCAACAGGTCTCCTGCATTGTAGGCAGATTCTTTACCAACTGAGGCTATCAGGAAATCCTGTAGGCGCAAATAAAGGGATGAAAGAGACAGAAGCTGCCATCTCAATATTCCCGCGTTGGATGAAATTATCAGTAAAAGTTTCCTTCTCTGTGGTTTAAGGAACAATTTTGGGGAAATGGAACAAAAAGTTCCCCCAACATGTAGAGACATATAATCAGAAAATGGGTCAGTAGACAGGTGAATAGCAATATCTATATTTAAAGTGTTCCTTAAATGTTATTCTTCCTTACTTGTCCAAAAGTTTCTATTATCCCAAATAGGATGGCAGAGTCCTTAATGGAAACTTTTCTTTCTCCATTGATATTTTCTTGGTTTTCTGGCACTGGTAACACTCTTCAAATCACAGATGCCCTGAAAACCATACCCTGTGCTGTCTTTGCATAGAATCTTCAGATCACTGGTAGTGATATTGTTGAATCTTGGAAATCTAGTTTAATCATCCTCAGGTAATTGTTGTTGCTGTTTTGCTCAGTCATGTCTGACACTTTGTGACCCCATGGACTGTAGCCCGCCAGGCTCCTCAGTTCATGAGATTTTCCAGGCAAGAATACTGGAGTGGGGTGCAGTTTCCTCTTCTGAGGATTTTCCTGACCCAGGGATCGAACCTGTGTCTCCTGTGTTAGCAGGTGGCACCTTTATCACTGAGCCACTGGGGAAGCCCCCTCATGTAATTAGCTCCATTGATTTTAATGGCAAAAGAAATTTGGGTAGATAAAATGGGCAAAATTTAGTGCACCTGATACTGATATGTCTATATTTTTTATAAACTATTATGAAACTCCTTATTCTTATTCTTTTACCTAGGTACATATCAGAAATGAACTTTCTAACCTCATGTGGTTTGTTGGAGATATGTATTGTTCTGATCTATGAAGCGTCAGAGGACAAATATCTAATTGCCAATGCAATTATTCAGGGACAAAAATGTCATCATTGTTATATAGTGGCAAATTATTTGGTGAAACTGTTGCCTGAATAAACTTGGAAAGCACGTAATGTACCTAAGCAACACAAATCATTAGTAGGAGAGTCTGGAAAACAGATTGATATTAGGTATGTTTGCCACTCCACTTGAAAAGGTCCTAAAGGAAAGAGAACCAGTTTGTAAGCAGGAATATAGAACATGGAGAATTTAGATACTCAGTTACTTGTAAGTTAGAAAAAATAAATGCTTTTAAACCCCAAAGAGTAAAATACAAATAAAAAAATTCTTTGAGCAACAAAATCAGATTAAACACTGCCTAAATTAAAGAAACAAATTAAGGGTGCTACTTTAAAGTCCGCTGTTCAACATTTGAATGGCTTGGGTGCAATCCATTATGCTTTTTAGTTGAATAACTGACTTAGGGGAAAGAAAAGTGGGTGTGGCTTTTTCCTGGAAATTTGATAGGCTCCAAGTAGCAATTATATCCAGCAAGTGAGAGTAAAAAGTCTTGGGGAAAACTATGGGCATCACTCTTGACACGTGCTATGGACTGGAATAAGACTCTTAAGTGTCTGAGAAAGCTATACCAGTTAAACAAACAATAAACAAACAGAAATAAAACAAGACCTTGGCTTACATTATACAGTTTTGAACACTGAATAACGAACTTTCACATTTATATGGGAGGAAAGGATCTAAGAAGGTGTTCCATTGCAAAAGAGTGTGGTATCCGTGAGGGTATGCTACTCAGATCATCAACAGTGGAGTTCATGACCGATGACTTCAGGGACTCCTGAAATCACTGCCATGGGTAAGCTAGGGCTATACTTTTCATCAACATTCTGAGGTAGTAAGTAAGTATGCTTTACTGACTACACCAAAGCCATTGACTGTGGATCACAACAAACTGTGGAAAATTCTTCAAGAGAAGAGAATACCAGAACACCTTACCTGCCTCCTGAGAAATCCATATTCAGTTCAAGAAGTAACAGTTAGAACCAGACATGGAACAACAGTTCAGTTAGTTCAGTTGCTCAGTCATGTCCGACTCTTTGTGACCCCATGAATCACAGCATGGCAGGCCTCCCTGTTCATCACCAACTCCCGGAGTTCACTCAGACTCGCATTCATCGAGTCAGTGATGCCATCCAACCATCTCATCCTCTGTCGTCCCCTTCTCCTCCTGCCCCCAATCCCTCTCAGCATCAAAGTCTTTTCCAATAAGTCAACTCTTCGCATGAGGTGGCCAAAGTACTGGAGTTTCAGCTTTAGCATCATTCCTTCCAAAGAAATCCCAGGGTTGACCTCCTTCAGAATGGACTGGTTGGATCTCCTTGCAGTCCAAGGGACTCTCAAGTGTCTTCTCCAACACCACAGTTCAAAAGCATCAATTCTTCGGTGCTCAGGCTTCTTCACAGTCCAACTCTCACATCCATACCTGACTACTGGAAAAACCATAGCCTTGACTAGACGGACCTTAGTCAGCAAAGTACTGTCTCTGCTTTTGAATATACTATCTAGGTTGGTCATAACTTTTCTTCCAAGGAGTAAGCGTCTTTTAATTTCATGGCTGCAGTCACCATCTGCAGTGATTTTGGAGCCCCCCCAAAATAAAGTCTGACACTGTTTCCACTGTTTCCCCATCTATTTCCTCTGAAGTGATGGGATCGGATGCCATGATCTTCGTTTTCTGAATGTTAAGCTTTAAGCCAACTTTTTCACTCTCCTCTTTCACTTTCATCAAGAGGCTTTTTCGTTCCTCTTCACTTTCTGCCATAAGGGTGCTGTCATCTGCATATCTGAGGTTATTTATCTTTCTCCCAGGAATCTGGATTCCAGCTTGTGTTTCTTCCAGTCCAGCGTTTCTCATGATGTACTCTGCATAGAAGTTAAATAAGCAGGGTGACAATATACAGCCTTGACGTACTCCTTTTCCTATTTGGAACCAGTCTGTTGTTCCACGTCCAGTTCTAAGTGTTGCTTCCTGGCCTGCATACAGATTTCTCAAGAGGCAGGTCAGGTGGTCTGGTATTCTCATCTCTTTCAGAATTTTCCACAGTTTATTGTGATCCACACAGTCAAAGGCTTTGGCATAGTCAATAAAGCAGAAATAGATGTTTTTCTGGAACTCTCTTGCTTTTGCTTTTTCCATGATCCAGCAGATGTTGGCAATTTGATCTCTGGTTCCTCTGCCTTTTCTAAAACCAGCTTGAACATCTGGAAGTTCATGGTTCACACATTTCTGAAGCCTGGCTTGGAGAATTTTGAGCATTACTTTACTAACCTTTGAGATGAGTGCAATTGTGCGGTAGTTTGAGCATTCTTTGGCATTGCCTTTCTTTGGGATTGGAATGAAAACTGACCTTTTCCAGTCCTGTGGCCACTGCTGAGTTTTCCAAATTTGTTGGCATATTGAGTGCAGCACTTTCACAGCATCATCTTTCAGGATTTGAAATAGCTCTAGTGGAATGCCATCATCTCCATTACCTTTGTTTGTAGTGATGCTTTCTAAGGCCCACTTGACTTCACATTCCAGGATGTCTAGCTCTAGATGAGTGATCACACCATCCTGATTATCCGGGTCATGAAGATCTTTTTTGTACAGTTCTTCTGTGTATTCTTACCATCTCTTCTTAATATCTTCTGCTTCTGTTAGGTCCATACCATTTCTGTCCTTTATTGAGTCCATCTTTGCATGAAATGTTCCCTTGGTATCTCTAATTTTCTTGAAGAGATCTCTAGTCTTTTCCATTCTGTTGTTTCCTCTATTTCTTTGCATTGATCACTGAAGAAGGCTTTCTTATCTCTTCTTGCTATTCTTTGGAACTCTGCATTCAGATGCTTATATCTTTCCTTTTCTCCTTTGCTTTTCACTTCTTTTTTTTTCACAGCTATTTGTAAGGCTTCCCTAGACAGTCATTTTGTTTTATTGCATTTCTTTTCCATGGGGATGGTCTTGATCTCTGTCTCCTGTACAATGTCATGAACCTCATTCCATAGTTCATCAGGCACTCTATCGAACAACAGACTGGTTCCAAATTGGAAAAGGAGTAAGTCAAAGCTATATATTGTCACTTTGCTTATTTAACTTATATGCAGAGTACATCATGAGGAAGCACAAGGAAGCACAAGCTGGAATCAAGATTGCTGGGAGAAATATCATTAACCTCAAATATGCAAATGACACCACCATTATGGCAGAAAGCGAAGAGGAACTGAAGAGCCTCTTGGTGAAAGTGAAAGTGGAGAGTGAAAAAACTGGCTTAAAACTCAACATTCATATGGCAAAACCAAGACAATATTGTAAAGTAATTAACTTCCAATTAAAATAAATAAATTTATATTTAAAATAAAATTTAAAAAAATGAAGATCATGGCATCTGGTGCCACCATTTCATGGCAAATAGATGCAGAAACAATGGAAAGAGTGAGAGAATTTATTTCCTTGGGCTCTAAAATCACGGCAGATGGTGACTATAGCCATGAAATTAAAAGATGCTTGCTCCTTGGTAGAAAAGCTATGCCAAATTTATAGAGCATATTAAAATGTAGAGACATTGCTTTGCTGAAACAGGTCCATATAGTCAAGGATATGGTTTTTCTAGTAGTCATGTATGGATGTGAGAATTGGACTATAAAGAAAGCTGAGCACTGAAGAACTGATGCTTTTGAACTGTGGTGTTGGAGAAGAATCTTGCGAGTCCCTTGGGCTGCAAGAAGATCAAACCAGTCAATCCTAAAGGAAATCAGTCCTGGATATTCATTGGAAGGACTGATGCTAAAATTACAATACTTTGGCCACCTGATGGGAAGAACTGACTTATTGAAAAAGACCCTGATGCTGGGAAAGATTGGGGGCAGGAGGAGAAGGGGATGACAGAGGATAAGATGGCTGGATGACATCACCGACTCAATGGATATGAATTTGAGCAAGCTCCGGGAGTTAGTGATGGGCTGGAGTCTATGGGGTCACAAAGAGCTGGACACAACTGAGTGACTGAACTGAACTGAACTATGTCCAGAAACTGGAAATTGAAAGGAAAAGTGATAACTATCACAGAGCTCAGTTCTGAGCTGGGATTCAGCTGGCTGGCTGATGAACGGATGATGGGAGGAGGAGCCTGCTGGAGATGGCACACAGACATTGATGGAGTGGCACTTACCTCATCCACTCTCTTCAAGGGGGTGTAGTAAGCCTCTTTGGAGTGTGTTGAAAAGATATCAGCTATTATCAACCACTGTGACTGGAATAACTGCCATTGTAGCAATATTACATGAGTGATTTTATAGAAATAAAAAGCAAGCAAGCAAGTATCATTTTTTCCCCTTCTTCTAGTTTTCCAATCCTTTTCCAGAACCCCCGACTTCAAAGTCTATGAGGAGTCAGCTGCTGAAAGAAAGTATGGTCTGCAGAATCTGGATATAGTATAGGAAGATGGAATTCAAGGTGAGAGAATGTAGCTTAATGATGGGTACATGCCCTGATACATATCTTACTGTTCCTCTCTCAGATCCAAGCCTTTGAGCTTCATGACATGACTGGATGCACAGTGTTTAGGCTTTCTCACTCAGGGAGGCTGCAAGTGTATTGTGCTGATGAAATGAAAATTGAAACAAATATTTGTTTTTCAAAAGGGTAGATTGTGTGGGTCTTTGGGGTTCCTTGCTGCTGCTAAGTCATTTCAGTCGTGTCCAACTCTGTGCGACCCCATAGATGGCAGCCCATGAGGCTCCCCCGTCCCTGGGATTCTCCAGGCAAGAACACTGGAGTGGGTTGCCATTTCCTTCTCCAATGCATGAAAGTGAAAAGTGAAAGTGAAATCGCTCAGTCGTGTCCGACCCTCAGCGACCCCATGAACTGCAGCCCACCAGGCTCCTCCATCCATGGGATTTTCCAGGCAAGAGTACTGTAGTGGGGTGCCACTGCCTTCTCCATGGGGTTCCTTACTATGTACCTATTTTTATCCTCTAGTTTTTGGGCACAAGTTTGGTTTGGTTGAAAGAACCACAAATCCACTTCTGACCTATAAGTTGAGAGTGGGAATGCTGTATGTCATTTTTGGGTTTTGTACTTTAATTTCAATCCAATGCTCTCAACAGTATTGTCTTCGCCTCTGCAGAATGACTCTGATAGTTAATAGTGGCTGCTTTACTCGCTTGGATCTAAGATGAGCAGAGTGTCAGTTAACCATGACAGACATGAAACATGAAGAAAGGAACCACAACTGTGCTTAAGCCACTGAAATTTGGGGGTTGTTTATTACTGCACACAACTAGCCCAATCTCACTGGTGAATTTCTCATATTTACTTTGAAATAGTGTCTTACTAATGTATTTTTTCTCTGGTGAATAGCAGATTAACTAAACCTTTTGAAGTTTATTTTGAAGAGAGTTTATTTCGATTCCACTTCTTCAAAGAGGATTTGTGGTAGCTTACAAGGATGTACTGTTAAAAAACTTTTAAATGATTCAGTTTGCAAATATTTTGTTCAGAGTTTTTGTATCTATGTTCACCAAAGACATTGGCCTGTATGTTTTTTTATTTTGTATTGTCTTTGAGTCACTATGCTGCATACGTGAAACAAATGAGATATTGTAAATCAACTATACTTCAATAATCTTTTTTAAATGAAAGAAAGAAATGGAAAATGATTATTGGAGGAGGCCATCAAGAGGATGTGTATGTTGGTTGACCTGTGAATCAGATCTGGGCTTTGGAACTCCTCAAGCCTTCCCTGGTCTTTGGAATGTATACTTGGCCCATTATTCTCACAGCCAAAGCTGTTCCAAGGATGTGTAGCTTTGAGAGAGGAAGGTGTTGCTGAGACCATCTGGATCGTATATGTGACTGAACTCAGTCTAAAATCTCTATGCATATAAACTTTTAAGATTCATGGGTGCAGAGATCTAATTTTCTGATGCCCAAGACAAGACTTGTTTGTAAATTTCATTGTTAAACCTGCCACTTAGCAACTTGGAGTGGTCCACCCCTTTCTTTGGTCTCTCCTTGACCTCCACATTTCAGATTTCATCCAGGAAACTCTCAAAGTTTCAAACCAACAGTGGTGCTTTTTTACATGGAAAAAAAAAAAATGATTTGAATTACAGAGTTGGCCGGAAAGTCAGAGGTGTTCCCCACTTTAAATGTTTAAGAAAATTGAAATAAGTTTTATTTGGCTCAAAAGACACATTTTAAATAAAAACAGAAATATGAATGAATTTAGTACTTATACTCAGTGTTCAAACACAATGTAACAGTTAGTGGTTGATTGTTAATGTTTTAAATTCAAAAGATTTAACAGTGCTAAGCATAAACAACTTGATAAAAGTAAAATGATTTTCTCTTAAAAAATTATACCTGCATTTGAAGGGAATGGCAATAATTCCAATTCATATCTTTAGAACAATGGAGAGAATAGAATAAAAAAACATTATTCTAAGTGATCCTGCTGCTGCTGCTGCTGCTAAGTCGCTTCAGTCGTGTCTGACTCCGCGCGACCCCATAGACCCACCAGGCTCCCCGGTCCCTGGGATTCTCCAGGCAAGAACACTGGAGTGGGTTGCCATTTCCTTCTCCAATGCATGAAAGTGAAAAGCAAAAATGAAGTCGCTCAGTCGTGTCCGACTCTTAGCGACCCCATGGACTGCAGCCTACCAGGCTCCTCCATCCATCGGATTTTCCAGGCAAGAGTACTGGAGTGGGGTACCATTGCCTTCTCCACTAAGTGATCCTACAAGCTACCAAATGGTGGTCTGAGTACTTTCATGAAGGTTTTTTTTTTTTTTTAACAGTGAATATCATTGTTAACCTTTTAAAAAACAGGGTTTTCAATTAGTATTCCCTGGTGGCTCAGCTGGTAAAGAATCCTCCTGCAATGCAGGAGACCTGGGTTTGATCCCTAGACTGGGAAGATCCCCTGGAGAAGGGAAAGGCAATCCACTCCAGTACTCTGGCCTGGAGAATTCCATGAACTATATAGTCCACAGGGTCGCAAAGAGTCAGACACAACTGAGCGACTTTCACTTTTAATCAGTATTAGAATGAATTTGCAGACCTTGTTTCTTTCCAAACAATACATTGCTTTGTATTTCTCAGGTCTCATAATTCATTTGAATTGGTGCAAAGATCAAGTAACAATGAAAACCAAGTTTGTTTGTTTTTTTAATTTAAATTTATGTCTTTTTCCAGGTTTATTGAGGTATAACTAACAATAAATGACATTGTATAAGTTTAAGGTACAGTGTATTGATTCGATATACTTATATATTGCAAAATGATTACCAATGTAAGGTTAGCCATTACCCCCATCATGTCACATAATTACTATTTTTTATTCATGTTTCATTGCAGTCTTTGAGTACCCCATCTCCATATTGGTAAAATTAAATAATTGTAATGTTTTTCCCCTTAAGTTCTTCCTGATTGCATATCCCAGGTATGAAGTTTTGGAGGTGAAGATTAAATATTAGGATCTACAGAACAAGCTCAGCACACCAAGCACATTTTCTTTACTACTGTCTCCAGTTCTTGAGTGCAACCTGGATTATATCTAGCACAAGCTGAGAAGTCAGCCTACATCAGCTAGAAGCAGGGATCTAACTAACTTGGATTTTCTACATTTCAAAAGAATGTGCAGTAATTATTTGGCCTAAGTCCACATTCAATAAAGGGACTATTTTAGGGAGTCAAGTGAGAGGTCATTCTCAGCACTGGTATATTAAATTCTAGAAGAGGTTTATTCCCAGGGAGAAGATCAGCAACACAGTGATGAGCAAAATTTATTCTCTAGTGCTCAACTTCCATAGATTGGAGGAATTAGGATAGAAGTTACAAGATTCGCAGTTTGAAGAATGCATGTGAATGTGTTGCTTCAGTTGTGTCCGACTATGTGTGATCCCATGGACTCTAGCCCCCAGGCTCCTCTGTCCACAGGATTCTCCAGGCAAGAATCTGGGAGTGGGTTGCCATTTCTTTCTCCAGGGGATCTTCATGACCCCGGTGTCTCTTATGTCTCTTGCATTGGCAGGTGGGTTCTTTACCACTAGCACTACAATTGCTGAGCTAGATTGAATTAAGATAAATTATTGATGACAATTAGATGGAGGGGAATTTGCAGCAAGAGTCAAGTCTGTCAAAGGCTAGGATTAATTTCCTAATGATATTAAAGTTTATAGAGTTCTATTGGATTTTAGAAAAAGGTTTTGAATAAATTATCATTTTTTTCTTTCCCAGAACACAGGAAAGAGATTATTCTCATCATTTTGTATGTGGGTTGCTGAAACTCACAGGATTTATAAGTGAAAAACAAACAAAAAACCCCCAAACCCCTCAAACCTTCAGTTTCCTAAATTAGAGGCCTGTGTTTGTCCCATTATACTTTGCTTGTTAGTTTCTAAACATCACCGTTTTATTAGGTACACAGTATATTTTGGCCATGTGGCTACACTCCTTTATAATAAAAGAATGTCATTATTAATCTTATATATGGTAATAATTCACATAATGGTACAAAATATTTCTGTTCTTGTCTCAATCAGAGTTATTTTCTAGACTGATATATATATTTCTTTTTTTGGATGGATGTTTTTTCTCCTTGTATTGTATTTACTAGGCATTTCTCTCCCTCTTCGCCTTACCTTCCACAACTTATTTAGGCTTAATCTTTGTGAGAAAGCAGGCAAGCCTGTGCTCTCCTTGATTTCACCTGGGAGGCAGGAACCAGGGGCTCTTTATCTCCTTCAAACTTTCAGTCATTCATATGTTTTCCCTGTAGAGTACAGACAATGGCGGTGATGTCCACTCCAGGAGCATAAAGCTGATACACTGTTAAGCTCCCAAAGACATTCTCCTTTTTAACTCTGTCATCATCAAAGGCGCTTTTCCTCCAAGGGATGAAAAAGAAAAGAAAAGAAAAGAAAATCTTGGCCTCCTATAAGCATCTTCCAATTTTTATCTTATATCCTATCCCAATGCCCCCACCTCCTGACCCCTTCCAAAAAAAGAGACTTGCAGCTGCTTAGAACAGTTAGCATGTGAAGCTAATACAAATAGTGTTGAATACTGTGGCTTCATACTCACATGCCTCTAACAGCAAGGGGGCTAAATCAGAGAGAAGACAAGATAAGTGAATAGAAAATCTAACAAACCAAAACTTCCCCATGGGTCTGAAAGCCCCAGAAGTAATGAATTAGCAGCCGCATCTCTGCGGAGGAAGGAGAACGCAGGCATTGTAATATCTAATCTTACTGCCAGTACGTTTAAGCAGGAAGAGGCAAGATGGGTAATCACCTTCTGGCTGCGTAATACACATCAGTCAGTGAAATGGCCCTGAAGGAGATGGAGTGGCTGTAAAATCAGGATAAAGGCCCAGGACTTGGTCCAACGAGCTGCATATTCAGTCTGTGAACAATGAGAAGAACAGTGAACATAAAGCCTATGGAGAATTGGAGTACAATTCGAACACTAGCAAGATTAGCATTTTAGTAACAAGTGATATGCAAAGAAGGCTGGATTCAAAAGAGGCCTTTGTGAGCTTCAGAGAACTCGTCCTGGGAACCCCATTGGTATGATCTTCCTTTCAAATGCCATCCTCGCCTTTGATTGCCAGCTCTGCTTTGACTTTGAGCTGGATCAGTCTATAAAAGCAGAAAGGTTAGGGTTCTGTTGGAGGACTGTGTAAAGGAAGCACCAGAGAAAAGCTGAAACCATAAAAGAGAAGCACTCCGATATGTCATGGGAAAACTTGAAGGCACAAAATTAATCAGAGCCCTTCCCCTCTTCCCTTCCTAAAAGGCTGCAACAAATACAGACAAAGGCAAGACTGCCCTTCACTCCCCTAGTGTTTGCCCTTTATCAGTCACAGTCAGGTCTTCAAATGCCAGACAGAAGGTTAAGGAGGCCCTTAGTTAAAATGTAAAATAGCTATTACGTCCAGGTACTCCATGCTGAAGAGATTGAAACCAAGCCACAAAGAAGTTAATCTTAAAAACCTTTCAACAGAAGGTAAGAGAGAATCCTTGATTTTCCTTTTCATAATAGAGAGCAGCAGAATTAATTTTTTCCCAGGATTTATCCAGGCTTGATCTTTGAGAGGATGAGATGGTTGGATGGCAACACGGACTCAGTGGGCATGAGTTTCGGTAGACTGCCCGAGTTGGTGATGGACAGGGAGGCCTGGCATGCTGTAGTCCATGGGATTGCAAAGACTCGGACATGACTGAGTGACTGAACTGAACTGATCGTTGAGAGGCCCATAGCATGAGGCGGGGTCTGACAATGGTAGATTGATGGAAGTATCACGACTTCCATTCAGGAGAAAGATAGATGAAAAAATGACAACAACAATGAAAATACAGTCAAGCCAATTTACCATATATTAGTACTGTATATATATATTTCCAACCTTAATTAAGCCAAATTATAGTTAAGTTTAACTTTAAGAAACATTAAAAGATCCCTTTGAGTAATGAGTAGAACCTGTAAATAATCATACGATAACAATAATAGCTCACTTTCCTTTGCATTTACTATATGTTAGCTCTATGGACAGTGTTAGATAATGTGCTCCATCATGTCCAACTCTTTATGACCTCCACAGACTATAACCTGCCAGGCTTCTCTGTCCATGGGATTTCTCAGGCAAGAATACTGGAGCAGGTTGCCATTTCCTTCTCCAAGGGATCTTCCCAACCCAGGGATTGAACCCATGTCTCCTGTATCTCCAGCATTGGCAAGCAGATTCTTTACCGCTGAGCCACTGGGGAAGCCCCTGTTAGGTCTCCAAGGTTTGCTTATCTGAATTCCCTTCATCTATGTGCAAATCCTATGAGATTGGTCGCATGATTGCCCTCCTTTAAAGATAAAAAAATTGAAACAGAGAAATTAATCTGCCCGAAGAGGTAGAGGCAAGATGCGAATTCAGTAGATGACCACCAAGCCCACCCCCAGCACTACATTCAGGTAGGTTTTATTTTATATATATTTTAATATTTATTTAATTCACTTATCTGGCTGCACTGGGTCTCAGTTGCACCATGCAGGATCTTTAGCTGCTGCCTGTGAGCTCTTATTTGTGGTGTGTGGGATCTAGTTCCCCGACCAGGGACTAAACTCAGCACCCCTGCATTGGGAGCTAGGAGTCTTAGTCCCTGGATCACCAGGCAAATCCCCACAGGTTATTTTTATAAGAGGAATTTTTCCAAAGTACCTCCCATAGGCTGATGCCCAACAGATGTGCAATTTCTTTCTTTTCTGAAGAACTTCATGAGGTCAGCATTTCTGCTATATATGACAGTTTGTTAATTCCACCCCTAAAGTTTCTGAATATAAATTTTTAAAAAAGCTGTACTCAAATTTATAGTTAAATATAGAGAAAATTGGGGCTTCCCAGGTGGCCCTAGTGACAAAGAATCCACCTGTCAGTGTAAGAGCTGCAAGAGATGCACTTTTGATCCCTGGATCCAGAAGATCCCCTGGAGGGGGAAATGGCAATCCACTCCAGTATTCTGGTCTGGAAAATTCCATGAGCAGAGGAGCCTGGCCAGCTACAGTCTGTAGGGCTGCAGAGAGTTGGAAGCGACTGAGCACAGCATAGAGAAAATCATTTATATTTTACTAGATTATCTGTGTGAAACAAAATTGAGTGTACTTGGAAAACAAGGAACAGAAGTCAATTTTTGTTTCAGATTTTTTTTGTCTTAAATTTTTAAAATGGAAATACATTGATTTACAGCATTGTGCTAGTTTCAGGTGTGAGGCTAAGTGAGTCAGTTATACATACATTTTGTTCGTGATTAGTCATGCGGTCCTGTCTGATTCTTTGTGACCCTATGGACTATAGCTCACCAGGATCCTCTGTCCATGGGATTTCCCTGGCAAGAATACTGGAGTGGTTTGCCATGCCCTCCTCCAGGGGATCTTCTTGACCCAGGAATCAAACTCCAGTCTCTTATGCTTCCTGCATTGGCAGGCAGGTTCTTTAGCACTACCTAGGAGGACCCACTATTGTAGTAACAAGTGAAAGTGAAAGTTGTGTCCAGCTCCATTTGACCCTATGGACTTAGTCCATGGAATTCTCTAGGCCAGAATAGTGGAATGGGTAACCTTTCCCTTCTCCAGAGGATCTTCCCAACCCAGGAATCAAATCCAGGTCTCCCACATTGCAGGCGGATTCTTTACCAGCTGAGCCACAGGGAAACCCAAGAATACTGGAGTGGATAACGTATCCTTTCTCCAGGGGATCTTCCTGACCCAGGAATCGAACTGGGGACTCCCACATCGCAGCCAGATTCTTTCCCAACTGAGGTAAAGTGAAAGTGAAAGTGAAGTCACTCAGTCATGTCTGACTCTTTGTGACCCCGTGGACTGTAGCCTACCAAGCTCCTCTGTCCATGGGATTCTCCAGGCAAGAATACTGGAGTGGGTTGCCATTTCCTTCTCCAGGGGATCTTCCCGACCCAGGGATCGAACCCGGGTTTCCCGAATTGGAGGCAGTTGCTTTAACCTCTGAGCCACCAGGGAAGCCCTCCAACTGAGGTAACTATTTAGTAAAAGGAGGACATTTCCTCTGCAACAGTCATATTAAGAATTCCTCTTTGTCTGGCTCATTTCTTGCAGAGTTTCTGAGTCATAAAAATGGTAAAGCAGCCTTCATGCTAATGATAGTAGTTATGGGGGGAAACACCTGTTCTCTAACCAGAGATAGTTTCAGGACTCCTGCCAGACCTGACTGCTGGCGATCTTACAATGGCCTACTCTTTCAACCCTGCTCAGGAGAGCTCCTCCATGGTGGCCTCTGCTTTATCAAGTCTACTGAGTAGGGCAGGGAGGTGGGGACATGTTGGCTCCATGGGAAGTGTATTTTATTGACTGAAAAGAGGAGCAGGGTGATCATGGATCTGAGTAGGAAGCAAAGAGATGGAGAGCTGATCGGGTAAGCAGCTACCTGAGTACAAAGCTCCAAGTCCTGATGGCTGCCTGCCAACAGTGCCTGATATAAGGACTCTGCTTTTCTTGGGGCTGGGTGCTCACTTTCTCCTATGCTTTGGTGAATGCAGGCTCCCATTTCTTGATGCTCCTGATCATCTCTGTTCCTTGCTAGCAGGAGAACCTATAGTGTTAATTGTCTAAAAGGGGAATAATTATTTTGAAGACATGAGTATTAGAAAATGGAAAGAGCTGCACAGCTGGCCCTCATAGTCATGTTAGGCATGAGAAAAGGCATACAGGGTAGACTGAATGAATTAAGAATGTTGATTAAACCACTATAACATTGTAAAGTAATTAGCTTCCAATTAAAATAAATAAATTAAAAAAACCTGATTGAATGAATTAAGAACCCCATATTCAGTTCATTTACCATGTGATTTTCAAAAAGAATTTAATTAGAATATGGTTGTTTTACAGTGCTGTGTTAGTTTCTGCTATACAGCAAAGTGAATTGACATACGTATACGTGTGTGTGTGTGTGTGTGTGTGTGTGTGTGTGTGTTCAGTTGCTCAGTCATGTCTGACTCTTTGTGGTCCCATGGACTGTAGCCTGCCAGGCTCCTTCTGCCCATGGATATTCTCCAGGCAAGAATACTGGAGTGGGATGCTATTTCCTACTCCAGGGGGTCTTCCTGTCCCAGGAATTGAACCTGAGTCTCTTGTGTCCCCTGCTTTGGCAGGCAGATTCTTTACCACTGAGCCACTTGGAAAGCCCCATATGTGCACCTATATCCCTTCTTTTGTGGGTTTCCGTCCCCTTTAGGTCACCACTTAGAATTCCCTGTCCTGTACAGTAGGTTTTCAGTAGTTATCTTTTTATTCATGGTGGTGATTTAGTCTCCAAGTTGTGTCCAACTCTTCTGACCCCATGGACTATAGCCTGCCAGGCTCCTCTGTCCATGGAATTCTCCAGGCAAGAATACTGGAGTGGGTTGCCATTTCCTTCTCCATTTTATTTGCAGTAGTGTATATATGTCAGTCCCATTCTCCCAGTTCATCCCACCCAGCACTTCCCACCACCCCAACCCCCACACTTTGGGGTCCATATGTTTGTTCTGTACATCTGTGTCTCTATTTCTGCTTTGCAAATAGGTTCATCTGTATCATTTTCTAGATTCCACATGTATGCATTAATTCCAAAAGATACATGCAACTCAATATTTATTGCAGAACTATTTACAATAGCCAGAGAAGGAAATGGCAACCCACTCCAGTGTTCTTGCCCAGGGACAGGGGAGTCTGGTGGGCTTCCGTCTATGGGGTCGCACAGAGTTGGACACGACTGAAGTGACTTAGCAGCAGCAGGACATTAAAACAACCAAAATGTCCTCAGATGAATGGATAAAGAAGATGTGGCACATATATTCAATCAAGTATTACTCAGCTATAAAAAGGAATGAAATTGCACCAATTGCAGAGACATGGATGGACATAGAGACTGTCACACAGAGTGAAGTAAATCAGAAAGAGAAAAACAAATACCATGTGGTTTTGCTTTTCCTCTCACTGAAAGAATGAAGATAATTTCCGTATTTCTTTAATGTGGGCTGGCCCTGTGCATTGTTTTCTTCTGAGTAGCATATGATTGAAGGGGTCATCAGGTTCTAAGGCAGGACCTCAAGTGTCCTCTTGCATTTCCACTTTTGCCCCTATGGCTCTCCCACTGCCATGAGAAGATGCCACGGCTAGCCTGCTAGAGAAAAGGTTGCGTGGGGCCAAGCTGAGTCACCGAGCAGCCAGCCAACCATCATCCGTGCAAACCCAGCCAAAATCAGTGGGGCCACTTAGTCTAGCCACAGCAACTCCATACACGTGAGCAATGTCAGCTATTGCTTAAGCTAGTGAAGTTTTCTATTGTTGGTTATCAATTATTTTTGTGGTGATAGATAATAGAGAAACCATGAGCTGGATGAGGAGTACAATAAAGGCAACAGTGAACATATTTGACTATTTGAGGTCAAATGGAAGAAAGTGTTTGTTGTTGTTTAGTTGCTAAGGCATGTCTGATTCTTTTGCGACCCCATGGACTGTAGCCTACCAGGCTCCTTTGTCCATGGGATTTCCCAGGCAAGCATACTGGGATGGGTTGCCATTTCCTTCTCCAGGGAATCTTCTTGACCCAGGAATCAAACCCACGTCTTCTGCATTAGCAGGTGGACTCTTTACCATACACCAGGGAAGCCCTAGAAATATAGCTTTATACTTAAAAATTAATTGTATCACTCCTCTGGTAGGACTATACACAATTAGCTTGTTTAACATCAGTAAAAGTAGATAACATCTAACTTTAATTTAGTATAGCTGGAGCTTCATATCTTAAAGTCTTTCTTACAGGAGATTGCATATTATCGCTTAATTACATCTGTTGGGATTTATCCTTTGCCCAGTTCTCACTTCAGTATCAATAAAACATTTTTACTAGAAACCTTTTATCCATTTTCTTAGTCACTTGAAAAGAATCTCTCCATTTCCATTTTTTCACCTTCATTAAAGTTCCCTATCCCCATTTTTTTTTACATGCTGTGTCAGTCAGAGTTCTGACAGGAAAAAGATGGCACATGCAGATATGGAATATGTGGAGATGACTTAATATTACATGGACCCTCTACATAGGCTTGGTAATGTACAGAACTTAACACTAAAGATAGCTTGATCCTCTAGGCTGAAGAAATGAGATAGTTCTCCCTGAAAACTGAAAGCACACAAATCTTGCAGATAGGGAGCTGTGAGATAAAAACCCCAAGCTCACTCCCTTTCTCCAATCTTCTTCCAGGAATTTATATGAGTCAAAGCCAAAGCCAATATGTGGGCAAAGAAGTCCATTCCAGAGAGGGAAGCTTGAGAAACCAAGGTGGAGAAGGATGGAGTTTATCCAGAGGGGCCAATACGAGCATCACAGCACATATGTCTCTTGTATTTTACCAACAAACCTCTTTTCTTGATAGCAAAGCAGGGTTTCTGGAAATCCTGACATGCACTGGCAGTACATTGGCTTACTACATTCTAAATCATTACTGTCTAGATGTATAATTATTAATAATATGTAATTTGTGGTTGCTGCTCAGTCACTAAGTCATGTCTGACTCTTTGCCAGTCCATGGACGGTAGCCTGCCAGCTCCCTTCTCCTTCACTATCTCCCAGAGTTTGCTCAGATTCATGTCCATTGATTTGGTGATGCTCTTCAACCATCTCATCCTCTGTCAGCCCCTTCTCCTTTTGCCCTCAGTCTTTCCCAGTATTGGGGTCTTTTCCAGTGAGTAGGCCCTTCCCACCATGATGCCAAAGGATTGGAGTTTCAGCTTCAGCATCAGTCTTTCCAATGAATATTCAAGACTGATTTCCTTTAGGGCTGACTGGTTTGATCTCCTGGCAGTCCAAGTAATCTTCAAGAGTCTTCCCCAGCACCACAGTTTGAAACATCAATTCTTAGGTGCTCAGCCTTCTTTATGGTCCACCTCTCACATCTGGACATGGCTACTGGAAACACCATAGCTTTGACTATATGGATCTTTGTTGGCAAAGTGATGTCTCTGTTTTTTAACATGATGTCTTTGTTTGTCATAGCTTTCCTTCCAATGTGCAAGCATCTTTTAATTCATGGCTGAAGTCACTGTCTGAAGTGATTTTGGAGCCCAAGAAAATAAAACCTGTCACTGCTTCCACTTTTTTCCCCTTCTGTTTTCCATAAAGTGATGTATTAAATTCATAATATTCCCTTTGTTTTCAAAACACTTCTTATCTCCTCGAGAATCTTAGACCAAGCTATTGCTTCCAAACCTATGTAACCTACCATGAACAGAGAGCAAGGCTGAAACCTGACGTTGTATTGCCAGCCACTTTCTGGTACATGGATTACACTGTTCAGCTGTATTTCTATCCTGGAAGCAGTAGCCTTTGATATTTACCAAAAATAACACATTTCCTGTTTGTTTTTTCTGCCTGTAAGGCCTCCACCTGCAACAGGATATAAGACTTACAAAGGATTGATTCACTGGCAAGATACTGGCTGATATTACATTAAACCAAGGGGTTTATACTTCAGTATACTTCAAAGGGATATGGTAATGGGCTTAGGACTATGGGACCTAATGGGACCCCCACACCAAAAAAATAGTGCTACTAGAAGGGCATTACTTTTTGAAAATATTGCTGAGTAAAAGATTGGTGGAGCTATCTTGCTGGAGTAGGAAATGGCAACCCACAGTATTCTTGCCTGGAAAACTCTATGGAGAGAGGAGCCTGATGGGCTATATAGTCCACGGGATTGCAAAGAGTCAGAAATGACTGAGCATCTGTGCATGCAGGCAGGCATGCACTCCTTAAAAAAATGAGTTCCATTTCTAAAATACAGTACAAATCCTATATCAGAAGCTGTTATCTCAAGGTGTGTCCATTAAAGGTAGAGCACAGATAAGAACATTTAGGTATGGAAATAGGAGTGGTACAACTATCCCTTTCTTTCTAGGATTCATTTGGGGAAATTCAGCTTTCTGGCCTCGAACTTTAGTCACTAATAGGGTAACTGTAAGTGAGAAATGGATATACTCCCCAAATTTTCACAAAATTGCCTCTATACAGATTCTAATTCCTCTGAAGTCCAGAATGTTCAGCTAGTATGATTAGGGACATAGAAGGCCAAGACAATCGTGGTCTGTTTCTGAGATTCACCTTATAGTTGCCCTGTTTGGTTTCTGAACATATCTGGTGGTTATTTTCCAAGTTCTGAAATGCATAATGTAGTGTAAGCATTTCAGTTCAGTTCAGTTCTGTTGCTCAGTTGTGTCCGGCTCTTTGTGACCCCATGAATCGCAGCATGCCAGGCCTCCCTCTTCATTGCCAACTCCCAGAGTTCACCCAAACTCATGTGCATCGAGTTGGTGATGCCATCCAGCCATCTCATCCTCGGTCGTCCCCTTCTCCTCCTGCCCCCAATTCCTCCCAGCATCAGGGTCTTTTCCAATGAGTCAACTCTTCGCATGAGGTGGCCAAAGTATAGGAGTTTCAGCTTCAGCATCAGTCCTTCCAGTGAACATTTAGGACTGACTTCCTTTAGGATGGACTGGTTTGATCTTGTAGTCCAAGGGAATCTTAAGAGTCTTCTCCAACACCACAGTTCAAAGGCATCAATTATTCGGTGCTCAGCTTTTTTCACAGTCCACCCTCACATCCATACATTACCACTGGAAAAACCACAACCTTGACCTTTGTTGGCAAAGTAATGTCTCTGCTTTTCAATATGCTATTTAGGTTGGTCATAACTTTCCTTCCAAGGAGTAAGTGTCTTTTAATTTCATGGCTGCAACCACCATCTACTGTCATTTTGCAGCCCCCCCAAATAAAGTCTGACACTGTTTCCATTGTTTCCCCATCTATTTCCCATGAAATGATGGGACCAGATGCCATGATCTTTGTTTTCTGAATGTTGAGCTTTAAGCCAACTTTTTCACTCTCCTCTTTCACTTTCATCAAGAGACTTTTTAATTCCTCTTCACTTTCTGCCAAAAGACTGGTGTCATCTGCATATGTGAGGTTATTGATATTTTTCCCAGCAATCTTGATTCCAGTTTGTGCTACTTCGAGCCCAGTGTTTCTCCTGATGTACTCTGCATATAAGTTAAATAAGCAGGGTGACAATATACAGCCTTGAAGATCTCCTTTTCCTATTTGGAACCAGTCTGTTGTTCCATGTCCAGTTCTAACTATTGCTTCCTGACCTGCATATAGTTTTCTTAAGAGGCAGGTCAGGTGGTCTGGTATTCCCATCTCTTTCAGAATTTTCCACAGTTTATTGTGATCCACACAGTCAAAGGCTTTGGCATAGTCAACAAGGCAGAAATATNNATCTCTGATTTTCTTGAAGAGATCTCTAGTCTTTCCCATTCTGTTGTTTTCCTCTATTTCTTTGCATTGATCACTGAAGAAGGCTTTCTTATCTCTTCTTGCTATTCTTTGGAACTCTGCATTCAGATGCTTATATCTTTCCTCTTCTCCTTTGCTTTTCACTTCTCTTTTTTTCACAGCTATTTGTAAGGCCTCCCCAGACAGCCATTTTTGCTTTTTTGCATTTCTTTTCCATGGGGATGGTCTTGATCTCTGTCTTCTGTACAATGTCACGAACCTCTGTCCATAGTTCATCAGGCACTCTATCTATCAGATCTAAGCCCATACATCTATTTCTCACTTCCACTGTATAATCATAAGGGATTTGATTTAGGTCATACCTAAATGGACTAGAAGTTTTCCCTACTTTCTTCAATTTCAGTCTGAATTTGGCAGTGAGGAGTTGATGATCTGAGCCACAGTCTACTCTCAGTCTTGTTTTTGCTGACTGTATAGAGCTTTTCCATCTTTGGCTGCAAAGAATGTAATTAGTTTGATTTCAGTGTTGACCATCTGGTGATGTCCATGTGTAGAGTCTTCTCTTGTGTTGTTGGAAGAGGGTGTTTGTTATGACCAGTGCATTCTCTTCACAAAACTCTATTAGCCTTTGCCCTGCTTCATTCTGTACTCCAAGGCCAAATTTGACTGTTACTCCAGGTGTTTCTTGACTTCCTAGTTTTGCATTCCAGTCCCCTATAATGAAAAGGACATCTCTTTTGGGTGTTAGTTCTAGCAGGTCTTGTAGGTCTTCATAGAACCGTTCAACTTCAGCTTCAACATTACTGTTTGGGGCTTAGACTTGGATTACCGTGATATTGAATGGTTTGCCTTGGAAACAGAGACCATTCTGTCGTTTTTGAGACTGCATCCAAGTACTGCATTTCGGACTCTTCTGTTGACCATGATGGCTACTCCATTTCTTCTGAGGGATTCCTGCCCACAATAGTAGATATAATGGTCATCTGAGTTAAATTCACACATTCCAGTCCATTTTAGTTCACTGATTCCTAGAATGTCGACGATCACTCTTGCCATCTCCTGTTTGACCACTTCCAATTTGCCTTGATTCATGGACCTAACATTCCAGGTTCCTATGCAATATTGCTCTTTACAGCATCGGACCTTGCTTCTATCACCAGTGATATCCACAACTGGTATTGTAAGTATTTAGAAAAAGCCTAATCGTCATGTTGGTTCTTTAATGAGTGGAGTGAGAGCTATTGTGTAGAACAAGTTTAGTGGCAGCCACTGGATCTGTATCTACCTAGAAAACTAGTTAATCAAAACTAATAGTGCCCTCACACTAGATGTGCAGAGATTAGTTCCACTCTCAAGATCTTGGAGGATACAAAGACAATGATTTCTACCACATTCTTAGTCTAATAACTTATTTGGTTTGTGTAAATAGATCTGGGCATTGGAGAATGACAATGGGTTATCATCTATTTTATTAATATCACATAGTGATTCCAATGGCAAATGGTGCACTAGATGTGTTTTCTTTATTAGGACAAATCAACATAGTTTTGACTTGTCTATGCCTATGACCAACCTAGATAGCATATTAAAAAGCAGAGACAGTACTTTTCCAACAAAGTTCTAGTCAAAGCTATGGTTTTTCCAGTAGTTATGTATGGATGTGAGTTGGCCCANTGCCTATGACCAACCTAGATAGCATATTAAAAAGCAGAGACAGTACTTTTCCAACAAAGTTCTAGTCAAAGCTATGGTTTTTCCAGTAGTTATGTATGGACGTGAGTTGGCCCATAAAGAAAGCTCAGTGATGAAGAATTGATGCTTTTGAACTGTGGTGTTGGAGAAGACTCTTGAGAGTCCCTTGGACTACAAGGAGACCAAACCAGTCCATCCTAAAGGAAATCAGTCCTAAATATTCATTGGAAGGACTGATGTTGAAGCTGAAACCAATACTTTGGCCACCTGATGTGAAGAACTGGCTTATTGGAAAAGACCCTGATGCTGGGAAAGGTTGAAGACAGGAGGAGAAGGGAATGACAGAGGAAAAGATGGTTGGATGGCATCACTGATTCTATGGAGATGAGTCTGAGCAAGGTCTGGGAGTTGGTGATGGATGGGGAAGCCTGGTGTGCTGCAGCCCATGGGGTCGCAAAGAGTTTGACATGACTAAGTGACTGAACTGAACTGAAAGCTTTATAGACATTCTTGTCTGATTGGGACACAAAATTGGGGCAAAACAATAATTTGTCAGTGGCATCTCTTCATTAAAACTATTAGAATATCCAGGCATTGTGATGTGATGGGGGGAGGGGAGCTGAGATGTTTAATTTATCACAAAGAAGGAAGATAAAAATGTTCAGAAGCAATGCTATATATAATGTTTAGGTTTTTAAGAATCATTCTTCTGTTCCTCTCTTTAAATAGCTTGTGCTGATGCTTAATCATTTTGGTTAGGCAGACAATTCTTGTCTGAAATAAAACTTGGTTTTCTAGTTGCTAAAGTAGTCTTGAATATCCTGCATTGCTTTGCCTCAAGATTTCTGTAATGCTGTACCAGGTTCTTGCCACTGGACTCTCTTTACTAATTGCAGATTGTTTTACTGTCTTGCTAACTCCAGAACAACTTCCCAGGACCCAGTCACTCACTGTGTCAGTCATATTGGTGAGCTATGTTTTCATTCTCTTTGGGAGCTGTGTTCCTTCTGCTGAATTAATGTTCTCTGTGAATTATGGAAATAAGGAGGACATTTTAAAATGCCTTCGTAGATAGCTCCCCCTTTTATAAAAGGGCACCCTCAGATTTGTCAGGAGTGTAAACTCTGTGCCCCTTTCTCCTCCATGCCATTGAATATTTCCCAGAAAATAGTGTCAGGCTATAGCGTATTAAAAAGCAAAGACATAACTTTGCTGACAAAGGTCTGCCTAGTCAAAGCTATGGTTTTTCCAGTAGTCATGTATGGATGTGAGAGTTGGACCATAAAGAAAGCTGAGCACTGAAGAGCTGATGGTTTTGAACTGTGGCATTGAAGAAGACTCTTGTGAGTCCCCTGGATTGCAAGCAGATCAAACCAGACAATCCTAAAGGAAATCAATCCTGAATATTCATTGGAAGGACTGATGCTGAAGCTGAAACTCCAGTACTTTGGTCACCTGATGTGAAGAACTGACTCATTGGAAAAGATTCTGATGCTGGGAAAGATTGAAGGCAGGAGGAGAGGGGGACGACAGAGGCTGTGACGGTTAAATGGCATCACTGACTTGATGGACATGAATTTGAGCAAGGTCTGGGAACTGGTGATGGACAGGGAAGCCTGGCATGCTGCAGCCCATGGGGCTGCAAAGAGTCAGACACGACTGAGCGACTGAACTGAACTAATGCGACCTAGCTGTTTCTCATTGCACCTCAATGGCAGGTGAGGCACATTATGCAAACTGAATTAAACTTAGGATACAGAATGAGATTTTTGTTAAAAAGGGAGCAAAGAGGTATATGAGATACAGGCAATTTTTATTATGAGTAAATAGATACTAGGTGTTTACTTATCATATGTTATTTGTATGGAGAAAAAATAAACTGATAAATCAGTAGTTATTGAACTGATTTATGCTTTTATTTGTGATTTTTATGCTTGTTGTTCAGTTGTTAAGTCACGTCTGACTTCTTGTGACCCTGTAGACTATAGCAGGCCAGGCTTCCCTGTCCTCCACTATCTCTCAGAGTTTGGTCAAATTTATGTCCATTGAGTCGGTGATGCTATCTAGCCATCTCATCCTTTGCCACCCCCTTCTCCTATTGCCTTCAGTCTTTCTCAGCATCAGGGTCCTTTCAAATAAATCAACTCTTCACATCAGTTGGCAAAAGTATTGGAGCTTCAGCTTCAGTCTCAGTCCTTCTGATGAACATTTAAGGTTGATTTCCTTTAGGATCGAGTAGTTTGATCTCCTTGCTGTCCAGGGGATTCTCAAGAATCTTCTTCAGCACTACAGTTTGAAACATCAATTCTTCAGTTCTCAGCCTTCTTTATGGTCCAACTCTCACATCCATTCGTGACTACTAAAGAAACCATGGCTTTGACTATATAGACCTTTGTCAGCAAAGTAGTGTCTCTGATTTTTAATACACTGTCTAGATTTGTCACAGCTTTCCTTCCAAGGAGCAAGTGTCTTTTAATTTCATGACAGTATTCACTGTCCACAGTGATTTTGGAGCCTAAGAAAATAAAATCTATCTCTGCTTCTACCTTCCTCCTTTTATTTGACATGAAGTGATGGGACTGAATGCCATGATCTTAGCTTTATTATGTTGAGTTTCAAGCCAGCGTTTTCACTCTCCTCATTCACCCTCATCAAGAGGCTGTTTATTTCCTCTTCACTTTCTGCCATTAGAATGGTATCATCTGCATCTGCAGGCTGAGCCAATGATCTGTTTCAGCCATGCTTTCTCTTGTGCATTTCATCAACCTGTCTACATCCATCTAGTGTACGTCCTCGCTGCCACTGTCAGGTCAGGCAGCTAGCAAAGCCTCCTGCCAGGGCTCCTGCTTCCTGACTTGCCTCTTCCCATAAATTCTGCACACAAAAGCTAGGATGGTACTTTCAAGGGGGCAATCTTTATATTTCATATTAGTACCCTTCATCAGTTGTCTAGTAGCTTTGGATAAAACACCAAACTCCTTAGCATGGTGGTCAAAGGTTTTTCCTCATTTTTTTAGATCGTTTGATATAATGTATGTGTAATGGATTAAATGGGAGGGACAGAAGGAGAAAGGCTAACTGAAAGAGAAATCCTTAAAAAGTCTAGACAAATTCCATATTTGCGGATATTGAAGAATCCTTGCATCCCTGGGATAAAGCTCACTTGGTCATGGAGTATGATCATATCTTTCTCAGTATAAATAACTGGGCAGCATATTTTAATAAAAATTATTTTTAGTTTAGTAAAAAAAAAAAAAAAGTCTAGACAAAAATGGACACAGAGCATACCAAAGGATGAAGTTGGGGGAAGTGGTGTGTTTTAAAAGGAATGAAGGTAGAGTATACACTGATATTTGGGTAAAAGTCTTACCATGGGAAATGCTAGAACATAACAATGCTTGCTCACCTTCAGCATTTTGCCCATGTTGTTCCAAATTCTTGAGACTTGATCCACCTTTGCTCTACCCAGATAATTTCAACTCATTTCTTTCTGGTCTCAGAGTTGACATTATTTCTCCCAGAAAGCCTTTTCTGATCTTCAAAATCTGTGAGCCCTCTTCCCTTTTTGCACTTTGACACATGTGCATACACCAAATGTATAATATCTTAATTTTATGCAGACTTTTCTCTCATGTTCTGAGTACCCAGTCCCATTTAAGGACCATGCCCTTCTCACCATTCGTATTATTAATCAGTGACATGTGCTAGATACAATATAAGTGTAGTTGTGGATTGAGTTGATGTATTAGCTAACAAGATGTGTGTGCTTGGTGGAAATAAGGGTGGTGATGAATGCTTGTTTGAAGTTTTACTCACAAAGATTGGCAATGAATGAGAGAAGAGAGAGGGGGAAAGATGTGCAAAAGAGAAAGAAACAAAAGATTTTCCAGTGTAACTTCCTTTCCAAGATGGCTTCCAGGTCCCATGCTGAAACTCTGTCTGTGTTCCAAGAATATCCAATTAGAAGAAATTTTGACTGTATCAGAATGGGGCTTAGGAGGTGTGGGTGGTTCCTCTCTGAATTCCGTCACTGAAAGTTTAATTATGCAGAGCAACTGTCCTCCGGAAATGCAGCTGAGCTAGGTCAGCTGTCCTAACACGGTCCTTTGACCTCAGCCTCTGTGCAACTGCTTGGGATGTGTTGGTTTTTAATTACCAGGCATAGAAACATGTATTAAATTGTGATGATATTTGCCAAGAATTGAAACCCAGATCTTTCCCCAGTGATCAGTACAAAGCAGCTGGGCTCAATTTTTCTGTTTCAAGTTAGTAATGCCTGTGATTGCTCTGTGCTTCTACATGCAATTCTTCTTCCTTGTCAGAACATCCATTGATAGCTCCCTTCAGAGCTCTCAAACTACTAAGTTTGTGGGGATTCTTCTGTGGTTTGTTTTGAAATGGCAGGAATTATGAGAGCCATTCAAACTGTCGTTCTGGTTATTTTTCCTTCCTGGTACTCAGGTTTCCTGACTTGTACAATAGTTGAACATGAGGGTTCAAGTCCTACAAACTCTGTCATGCTACAGTATTCTTGAAGCAGATCATATCTATTATCAGAATGTCATACAGCTTTCCTATTTTACTCTATTACGTATTAAGTTGCCAGTTATTACATTTTCTATGCCAAATGACTGCATGTCTACCTTTTAAAATACCCTATAATCCTCAGAATGCAAACACAACCAATTCTCAATGTTTTAGCATAAAAGCAAGAGACAGAAATGACCTTTCAGGTCACTGTCTCTACCTTGTTGTCAAGTCGCAACACAGTCCCCAGGGAAATGATGCACTAAATGTGTCATACTTTCTTGCATGCTGATGAATTAGGATGTCTCAGGCATGTAGACTGAAAAAGTTTCCTAAGGCCTCTGATGCTTGAAATGCATTTTATATATAGTAGGTCATAATCCTATGCTGCAAAGGTAAAGAAAGCAAGGCAGAATGAGAAAATGGGCACTTGATGGAATTTTAATGAAACATCTCTGATATTGAGCTAGTTTCTTAAACTAACCTTTCTTTTTCAGTGCAATAAAATTCCTTAGCCTTCTTTTGCTTAAATCTATTTTTCTTCATAAAATATATTTAAGCTCTGAGCTAGTGACAGGATTCTCTGTGGCTTAGTTCTTTGAAAAATAATTCTGACAGTTCCACAAAAGGACTATTGAAGGATTCTTCCCTCAGGATGTCACCATAAAGATTGCAGATTCATCTACTGGGCCTCTTTGTTTGCTTCTAGTCCCTTCTGTTTAGAAAACATAAACCAAATAATCAGTAATAATAGTTATAACAGAAGTACATTTTGCATAAGGTGAAATGAACACTATGACATGAGGTTAATGCTTATCTAGAACTAAGATATGGGGTGAGACAGAAAAGCTTCTATTTGCAGGAGAGTCAGAGAATGTGTGGCAATTTCAGGCATTTTAAACAACAATATCACTTTTGATGCAGTTATTTACATATTTTAGAGAAAAGTATGAATGTGCTTTGGAACCTACATGATTTGAATGATCAAAATAGTTCTCTGTTTCATTATACTAGTATCAACTTGGTTTTGGTAAAGTTGCGCAGCCTGTAGAAAGCTTTCTGTTTTTTAAAAGTATGATTGATAATGTGTTGCTCATGGCTAAAGGTGGCAGTTGTGGTCAAAATGTCAGTTTCTGAGTTGAATTAGAAGGGAAAGGAGAAAATGAAGATGGTAACCACAGCTCTCTGATTCTCTAGTTTGGACAGATTTCAGATGTCCAGTCTTCTCAAAATGTTTAGAATTTGGAAGTATAGCATATTCTTTATTTTTTTAATTGAGAAGAGTTATCTTTTTAAAAATATAAATTTATTTATTTTAATTGGAGGCTAATTACTTTAAAATATTGTATTGGTTCTGCCATACATCAACATGAATCCGCCACAGGTGTACATGTGTTCCCCCCTGAACCCTCCTTCCACCTCCCTCCCTGTACCATCCCTCTGGGTCATCCCAGCGCACCAGCCCCGAGTGAGAAGAGTTATCTTATGCTGACAAAATAACTTTGGATAAACTGGACTTAGAAAGACTCACAGAAGAATAAAAGCCTCTATTTATCACAAACGGGATTAGTTTAAAAAGCAAATTAATGACTATATAGATAATTCAAATTTTAAGTAAAAGGACCTTTTAATTTTTTTAATTGGATGAGAGTTGGCATATGTTTTAAAAATGTGTTAAGTAATAATTGGAAATTTACTTTCACTGTAATTGTAAAAACTTCATTTGAAAATGCAAAATTGTGAGTAAAAATGAGAAGTTTTTCCTTTCCCTATAATCCAAAATTTATTTCATAGTCTAAAAAATTATTTCTGGCATATGAAATGTATATGCAATATTATCTTCATGAATGGATTATATAATCAATATTGTTTTCCCTTATATATACACCCTCCTCCAACACACACGTTATTGCATAATTCTTCATAGAAAACTGCTACAAACATACGGAGAGGCAATGGTACCCCACTCCAGTATTCTTGCCTGGAAAATCCCATGGGCAGAGGAGCCTGGTAGGCTGCAGTCCATGGGGTCGTGAAGTCGGACACGACTGAGCGACTTCACTTTCACTTTTCAATTTCATGCCTTGGAGAAGGAAATGGCAACCCACTCCAGTGTTCTTGCCTGGAGAATCCCAGGGACGGGGGAGTCTGGTGGGCTGCCGTCTATGGGGTTGCTCAGAGTCAGACACGACTGAAGTGACTTAGCAGCAGCAGCTACAAACATAATTTTCTGCTGTAAGAGGAACACATTATCATGCTTTCAATAGAACACCAATTTGGGCCACTTTTCCTATTTTAGAAGCATTATTTCAGGTTATTCTAGATGTAAACTTTTAAGACTTAAATTATATAAACTTTTTTTGAAAAGGAAATATCACATTTAAAGAATCTCTGCCAACTACCCACTATAAAATAGGATGCTAATGTATGCATTTATGATTTCATTTCTGCTTTTTCCCTCTACCTCTTGGCATGATTTGATTGCCATAAAATTTGTAGGGCATTCTGATTCATATCATAATTAATTTCCTCAGTCCTTTAGCTATCAGGTGACTTTAAAAATTGGAAACCATTTCACATTGTTTGTGTTAGTAGCTTAGTTGTGTCTGACTCTCTGAACCCATGGACTGTAGCCTGCCAGGCTCCTCTGGCCATGGAACCCTCCAGGCATGAATACTGGACCTAGGGATCAAACCCATGTTTCCGCTGACTCCTGCATTGCAGGCAGATACTTGACCATTGGAACTACTAGGGAAGATATTTAGCATTGCTTGAGTAATTTATGCCAGACAATAGCTAAACTAGGCTCTCTATGAACATTATCTCATTTAATCCTCAGAAAATATTGCATCAAATATCCCAAAGTTGGAATATGTTGAAGCTATGAATATTTATGGGCATCTTAGAATTAGCATGAATAAAACAATTATTGATTCTGATTTGTTTATCTACTGTAGTGTAGTGCACTACTCCTAAATTTAATGTCTTGAAATATTCATTTTATTTTCCTCAGGATCTTGTGGGTTAGGAGTTTGGGAAGATATCGGATAGACGGTTCATCTCTAAGCCACATGCCATCAACTGAGTTTCCTGGGGTTGAATGATCCATTCCCAAAAATGGCTTCCTCTCTTGCGTACATGGTTTTCTCTCTGTGTCTCTCTGTCTTTCCTTTCTGTCTTCATCTCCATTATAGTTCATATGGTTTCATCCTTCATGATCTGTCCACATGGCTTGGGTTTTCTTCCTGTGCAGAAAACAAGACTTGTCATACTTCTCACATGGAGCTTCAGATTCCAAGAATAAGTGTCCCAAGAAACAAAGCAAAAAGTTGCTGATCTCTTAGGGAATGGGCCCAGACACTGGCAAATTATCACATGCAACATAATTCATGAATTAAAACAATCACAGAGCCCACTCAGATTTAAGGGCACAAGTATAGACCCAACTTTCAATAGTATAATATTGAAGATAATATTGCATATACTTTGCCTTTAATTTCCTATCCTATAAGTCTTCTCCTTCTATAGTCTTTCCTTCTGGAGAAAATCATTCTTCCAGTCACCAAGGTCAAAACTACTGGAGGCATCTCACACTACTCTCATTGCCATGGTTCATCTCAGAAAATTGTGTCAGCTAGACCTTCAGTGGCCACAATGAAGGAGAGAAACAATATGAACCTAATGGAAGCAGAAGATATTAAGGAGAGGTGACAAGAATACATAGAAGAGTTATACAAAAAAGATCTTAATGACCCAGATAAACATGATGGTGTTATCACTCACCTAGAGCCAGACATCCTGGAATGTGAAGTCAAGTGGGCCTTAGGAAGCATCACTATGAACAAAGCTAGTGGAGGTGATGGAATTCCAGCTGAGCTATTTCAAATCCTAAAAGATGATGCTCTTAAGGTGTTGCACTCAATATGCCAGGAAATTTGGAAAACTCAGCAGTGGCCACAGGACTGGAAAAGGTAAATTTTTATTCCAATCCGAAATAAAGGCAATGCCAAAGAATGTTCAAACTACTGCACAATTGCACTCATCTCACAGGCTACCAAAATAATGTGCAAAATTCTCCAAGTGAGGCTTCAACAGTATGTGCACTGAAATTTCCTGAATGTTCAAGTTTGTTTTAGAAAAGGCAGAGGAACCAGAGATCAAATTGCCAACATCCGTTGAATCATTGAAAAAGCAAGAGAGTTCCAAAAAAACCCCACCATCTATTTCTGCTTTATTGAATACGTCAAAGCCTTTGACTGTGTGGATCACAAAAATACTGTGGAAAATTCTTACAGACATGGGAATACCAGATCGCTTTATCTGCCTCCTGAGAAAAATGTATGCAGGTCAAGAAGCAGCAGTTAGAACTGGACATGGAACAATGAACTGGTTCCAAATTGGGAAAAGAGTACGTCAAGGCTGTATATTGTCACCCTGTTTGTTTAACTTATATGCAGAGTATATCATGTGAATTTCTGTGCTAGATGAGGGACAGGCTAAAATCAAGATTGCTGGGAAAAATACGAGTAACCTAAGATATGCAGATGACACCAACCTTATGACAGAAAGTGAAGAAGAACTAAAGAGCCTCTTGATGAAAGTGAAAGAGGAGAGTGAAAAAGTTGGCTTAAAACTCAACATTCATAAAATGAAGATCATGGCATTGAGTCCCATTGCTGCTGCTGCTGCTAAGTCACTTCAGTCGTGTCTGACTCTGACCCCATAGACAGCAGCCCACCAGGCTGGTGTCCCTGGGATTCTCCAGGCAAGAACACTGGAGTGGGTTGCCATTTCCTTCTTCAATGCATGAAAGTGAAAAGTGAAAGGGAAGTCACTCAGTCGTGTCCGACTCTTAGCGATCCCATGGACTGCAGCCTACCAGGCTCCTCTGCCCATGGGATTTTCCAGGCAAGAGTACTGGAGTGGGGTGCCATTGCCTTCTCCATCCAGTCCCATCACATCATGGCAAATAGATGGGGAAACAATGGAAACATAAGAGACTTTATTTTCTTGGGCTCCAAAATCACTGCAGATGGTGACTGCAGCCGTGAAATTAAAAGACACTTGCTCCTTGGAAAAAAAATTATGACAAACCTATAGAGCATATTAAAAAGCAGAGACATTAGTTTGCCAGCAAGGGTCCATCTAGTCAAAGCTATGGTTTTTCCAATAGTCATGTATGGATGTGAGAGTTGGACCACAAAGAAAGCTGATAACTGAAGAATTGATGCTTTTGAACTGTGGTGCTGGAGAAGACTCTTGAGACTCCCTTGGACCGAAAAGAGATTAAACCATTCAATCTTAAAGAAAATCAGTCCTGAATATTCATTGGAAAGACTGATGCTGAAGCTCCAATACTTTAGCCACCTGATATGAAGAACTGACTTATTGGAAAAGAGCCTGATGATGGGAAAGATTGAAGGCAGAAGGAGAAGGGGACGACAGAGAATGGGATGGTTGGATGGCATCACTGACTCAATGGATATGAGTTTGAACAAGGTCTGGGAACTGGTGATGGACAGGGAAGCCTCGTGTGCTGCATTCCATGGGGTTGCAAAGAGCTGGATATGACTGAGCAACTGAACTTAACTGAACTGATACCTTCAAAACAGGCTTCCCAGGTGGCACTAGTAGTAAAGAACCCATTTGCCATTGCAGGAGCCACAGGAGGTGCGGGTTCTATCCTTAATGGGAAGATCTCCTGGTGGAGGAAGGCATGGCAACTCACTCCAGTGTTCTTGCCTGGAGAATCCCATGAACAGAGGAGCCTGGCCGGTTAAAGTCCATGGGGTCACACAGAGTGGGACATGACTGAATTGACTTAGCATGCATTCATACATGCATGTATAATACATATAGTTTTTCTTTGCTTTTGTGTTTTAACTTGCATTATATAAAAATTATATAAAAGAAAGTCAATATTTTCCAGGATCTCCAAAGATTACACATTTTTTATTGTGTTATTTTTTACTAGAAAAACTACTACTTTCTGAATATAAAATTGATATTCTATATGACTTTTAAAAAATCACAAATTCTGCATGCCCTTCTGAGGCACATTTTTTATTTATTGTGGATTGCAATCAGGATAATTAAAAACATCACTATTTCTGTTTGGTCTTTGGAGATTAAATAATGAGAGAGTTGTATACAAGCTCAGGTGTTTTAGCCAGAGAGGCATGTCATTTGTGTGCTGTTAAGATTGGTGTACGGTCTGATTTTGCTATAATTATCACTAAATTATTATTGTTTTCCCCTAACAAATCATATTGCCTTAGACATACAGCTTAAGTGATGGTTACAATGAAATTATTTTTTAAATTAGTCCTCAATTAGGAAAACTGCCAAGTGACACTGCCAAAGTTTAGAGTAATTTATTGAGCGAACATCTTTTGCAGCTGGTGAAATGTGAAAGGCCTCTATGACATACTGAGCAATCTAGCACCTTGGTCATATATATCATGGGGCTTCCCTGGTGGCTCAGTGGTAAAGAATCTGCCTGCCAGTACAGGAAACATGGATTCCCTGGGTCGGGAAGATCCCATGGAGAAGAAAATGCTTGCCCTAACTCCAAGATTACTCCAGTAATCTTGCCTGGAGATTCCTGTGGACAGATGTGCTTAGTGGGCTAGAGTCCATGGGGTCACAAAGAGTTGGACATGACTGAAGCATCTTAGTATTAGTAGCAATAGTAAGAAAAAATAAAATATCTATTTTTACTAATCTGCTAGGTTAATTTTCTTATGAGAAATTTAGCATCTTCTTTCACTACAAATATAGGCAAAAACAGTTGGCACTGAAATTTACCTGTGGTATCGGTGTCAACAGAAATCATGAACATTTTTCTACACATTATAACTATTGTAGATATCTCAAAAATATCACTTATGCTTGTACCTATTATCAACTATCAATTATTTTCTATGGTGTTAGTCTTACAGCTCCAAAGTGGCCAACTTTTGCAGCAATGTTCTCAGTGGTCATTTAACTACCGAATTATGATGTCACATATCCTCACAGTGGAGTTTAATTCAAAATATTTTGCAAAATTCTGATGTTCTTTGAGAGTAGTCATACCCCATCTTATGATAAGAGCCATGGAAAAATTAACTACATATGCAAACATAATCCCTTGGAGTGTGTAATTTCCTTTGCTTATGTTGAAAGATTCTTGCATTCCTGGAATATACTCTAATAATAAAATAAGTTTTTTTAAATGTCTTGATTGATTTCCTTATCTAATTTTTTATGTGCATACTTACACCTATGTTTATGGGCCTTCCTTGGTGGTTCAGTGGTAAAGAATTTATCTGGCAATGTAGGAGATAAGGGTTCAATCCCTCAGTCAGGAAGATCCCCTGGAGATGGAAAAGGAAGCCCGCTCCAGTATTCTTGCATGGAAAATCCCATGGACAGAGGGGCCTGGCGGGCTACAGTCCATGTGGTCACAAAGATTCGGACATGACTTAGGGAGTAAACAACAAGAACAATCTATGTTTATAAGTGATTTTTTGGCTTTGCCTTTATGTAGTTTCAAAATTAATGGTAGTTTACCCTATGAAATGAGCTGGGTAGCAAGTTTTATCAGACAACTTGCATAAGATTAGCTTTTTCTTTAAAATTTGATGAGACGTCTATAAAACACTCGGAATTCAACATGTTCTAATTCTTTCACATTCAGAAACCACTGGTCTCTTTAACAAACAGACCTGAAAGAATTCTCAGTTTGTTTGAAGTGCTGAAATTATATTTTAATTCAGAATAAAAGATATAAAAAATTTTATTGACTTTTAAAATAATTTATTAAGTAAGGCCTATTATTTTTTCTTCATAATGTTCAGCATCTCAATAGCTATAAAATTATGTAAATTGAAAGAAATGCAAACAGTGTTATTGAAAGACTTCATTGCTTCAGGGAACTTGTTGAATGTGTTAAAGAGAAAAATGACAAAATCTCTTATCTCTTTCAATGGCAAGGCTGTTCTTAAAAAGGACATTGTTATGAACAAGAAATTCTGAGTTGAAGTAAAAAGTATGACAACTGCCATGACCAACCTTTAAATTAGATTTCATGTCTTGAAGAATGTAATTCTTTTAGACTGATGTTACTAAATCCTCTTCCAGCATGGGGACCAGGTATCATCATCTGTGTGTGTATGCTCAGTCACTCAACTGTGTCTGAGGCTTTTGTGACCCCCATGGACTGTAGCCTTCTAGGCTCCTCTGTCAATGGGATTTTTCCAGGCAAGAATATTGGAGTGGGTTGCCATTATGTTCTCCAGAGGATCTTCCTGACCAGGGATGACCCCACATCTCTTGGCTCCTGAAGTGGCAGGCACATTCTTTATAACTGAGCCACCTGGGAAGCTTCTTTGTCAATATAAAACATTTTTACAGTTGTTGTTCAAGAGATTCAGTGTAGTTTTAAAAAAATAAAAAAGTGAGTTATGTCATGGGCTGTGCTTACTTGCTCAATCATGTCTGACTTTTTGTGACGCCATAGCCACAGGCTCCTCTGTCCATGGGGATTCTCCAGGCAAGAATATTGGACCGGGTTACCATACCCTTCTCCAGGGGTCAAACCCAGGTCTCCTGCATTGCAGGAGGATTTTTTACCATCTGAGCCACCAAGGAAACCCAAGAATACTGGAATAGGTAGCCTATCCCTTCTCCAGGGGATCTTTATGACCCAAGAATCAAACCAGGATCTCAAACCACCTGCATTACAGGCGGATTCTTTATCAGTTGAGTTACCAGGGAAGCCCAAGATACGTCACAGAAGATGACCTTGTGTGTTTCAACAAATCAGACTTGAAAAGATACTCTGAGTTGTTAATTGTATGCCCATAGAAGTTCAGTGTACCAGAGCTCATAATGATAATGTTAAGTGAGAGTGTTTTTCATTAATGAAATTTCAATGAGAAAAAGAATGGAATAAGTTCCATACAGTCCCTGTATAATGTAAATGGAATTTACAGTGAAACTGAAAGAACTTCTATAAATAAATTCATAGATGCAAGAAACTACTAAGCAATATATAAAGATGCATGTAATTTAGATGCTTATATTGTGGTGAGGAGAGATGATTTTGAGTACATTACAGTAGACTTTGCTATTTTGGCCTAATCTCCATGGAAAGTAGTTCAGTTATAGGGAGGGGAGATTCAACAAAAACTAGGAAAGCTGTCTCACTAAAAAATGTATGACACTTGGATATTGAAAGAAATCTTTTCTTTGGTTCTCAATGTGATGGGGTCCCTGGTCCTCTTGGAATGGCTGTTGGAGCAAATTGTGTCATGAGATATTGTGAAAGACTTTGTACTGGCCAAAAAGAAAACCAAACGAGTACTTACTCAGGAATAGAAAAATCCCTTTTATGATATTTCTACCTTTTATAGTTTTGAGCTATTTTAAAGCTTCTGTAAAATGTTTAAAACCAATAATAATGAAATGTTACTTGTCCATAGATATGTAAATTAGTCGTGTGTTATGAATGCAATGGGTCACTACCCTATAGATAGACTTATTTTGCACATGTCTATACATTTATTTCAATAGTTCTCCTTTGCCTGTGACTGTATTGTTTTGGATTCTCCTTTGAATCACTTGACACATTTACTGGTTTCCTCATTAATTAATGGGTTAAATAAAACTTTCACAGTTCATTGTATATCTGTTTGAGAGTCATAATTATGACCACCTTCCTAGGTGCAGCTAGTGGTAAAGAATCCCCTTGTCAATGTGGGAGACTCAAGAGAAGTGGGTTGGATCCTTGGGTCAGGAAGATCCCATGGAGGAGGAAATGACACCCCACTCTAGTATTCTTGTCTGGAAAATTTCATGGGCAGAGGACTCTGGTGGTCTACAGTCCATGGGGCCTCAAAGAGTTTGACTGACTAAGCAACTGAATGTATACTGTCTTTATCAGTTTTGGAGGTCATTTCCTAATACATACAATAGATACTTCTGACAGAGTCAGGTTAACTGGATTGTCAAAAATATGTCCCTCGTGGACAGACTGAGTTCAGACACATGTCTCTTTGACTTGCGTAAGTTAACATGGATAGCAGACCTTTAATTTTGCTCAAACTATTCCTCTAGATTTTCCCTCTCTACTAATTTTGGTTTTTGTTTCTATTAGCAGTTTGTTTATAAATGGGGGAAGAAAAAGTGTTTTAGTCCTTCAATTGTGTCCAACTCTTTTTGACCCCATGGACTGTAACCTGCCAGGGTCCTCTGTCCATGGGATTTCCCAAGCATGAATACTGAAGGTGAGGGGGTAGCTATTCTTTCTCCAGGGGATCTTCCCAGGGACTGATCCTGGGTCTCCTGTATTGCATGCATTCTTTACCATCTGAGCCACCAGGAAAATTATTCTCAATTCTCATTCAGCAATGATTATAAATTAGCTTTATAATATGAATATTTGGGAATCTCTGTCTACAAGTTAGTGGATAATAGAGATCAGTTTTGGTTAGGTGAGAGATACAGAGAATCTGGATTGATAGTCATTTGTCATTATGTCTATCTAGAACTTGATTCAATTAGAATTTTGTGATCACTGTGGAAGAATAAATCTCATTGTGATTTAGTGAAAAATATCTCCTTGTTTGATACTTGATTTGATACTTGAAAACAATTATGAAAATTCATGTAGTAGAACTACCTCTGTTCTACAATTTTTGTCTATGTGTAGGTGGAGTATCTTCCACCCTAGTTCAAGGGTGGACATGTTACGTAGACCCAGCTGAAAAAAAAAAAAAAAAACATTCTGTGTCCACTGATTGGGCTTCCCAGATAGTGCTAGTAGTAAAGAACCCATCTGCCAACACAAGAGACAGAAGAGATGCCGGTTGGATCCCTGGGTTGGGAAGATCCCCTGGAGGAGGGCATGGCAACCTACTCCAGTATTCTTGCCTGGAGAATTTCCATGGACAGAGGAGCTTGGTGGGCTACTTGCAAAGAGTAGCAAAGAGTCAGATATCACTTTGTACTTGCTGTCAAGGACATCTCCACTATATAAGGCCTGAAAATGAAGAAGCACAAAAGAATAGAACCAAGAGAAGGAAAATGAATCCTGCAGACATCAATGAAGCTCCTGCTGCATCCCTGGTGTCTGAATATAGCTCTTATCTCAGACTTGTCAATATCGTGAGTCAATCCCTTGTGTTGCTTAAGACGGTTACCTTGTATTTTCTGTCACCTTATGTCAAAAGAATTTTCTCACAATAAAAGAGTGTTCCTAATCCCTGGCTCCTTCTTTTATGCTAGTCCACATTATGCTGCTGCTGCTGCTAAGTCACTTCAGTCGTGTCCGACTCTGTGCGACCCCACAGATGGTAGCCCACCAGGCTCCCCCGTCCCTGGGATTCTCCAGGCAAGAACACTGGAGTGGGTTGCTATTTCCTTCTCCAATGCATGAAAGTGAAAAGTGAAAGTAAAAAGTAAAATTGAAGTTGCTCAGTCATGTCCGACCCTCAGAGACCCCATGGACTGCAGCCTTCCAGGCTCCTCCATCCATGGGATTTTCCAGGCAAGAGTACTGGAGTGGGGTGCCATTGCCTTCTCCCCACATTATGCTAAGTATACATTTACTTCTCTGTGCCTTTAATTCCTCTTGTCTTAAAATAAGGCATGTAATATTTACCAATTCAAAGAGTTGTGAGTATTGAATGACATAATAAATACAAAAGGATGAATATATTTCACAATGCTGAGGTGAAAGAGGCATCACGTAGTTTAGTTTTTCAAAATTTATTTGTATCAGTTTCAATATTCCTCTTTACTTGGGTGAGATGATACCCAATACCAGTTAATTTGGGTGGCAATATTTCTTCTCTAATCATGGTATTCACTTAGATAAGTTCCAACCCCATAGGAAAATGACACCGATCGAACCATCTCCACATTCTTTACTGTAAATACCCAGGGGCTCTTGCTAACCTTGGACAATTCTTCCTCTTTCAACCCAGTGTTCATCTTAGCTTCTCCCAGTTTCATCTCAGGAAAAACTGGCTAAATGTCCTTCCACATGCAGTCCTGGGTAGACTGTGTAAAAGATGTCTAAGCATGTCTACACTTTGGTTATCCTAATACTAAGTGTGAGGTGTCAGGCTTAGTGTTGCACATTGCATTCAGTATCAGTAGCACTTTCTGTAACAAAGTCTGTATAAGATGAATGATGGACCCTGATTTTGATCTCGGAGTCTGAGCAATAACATTCAAAATATTTTACACAGTATCAGTTCAGTTCAGTTCAGTTGCTCAGTTGTGTCCGACTCTTTGCAACCCCATGAATCCCAGCACGCCAGGCCTCCCTGTCCATCACACCAACTCTCGGAATTCACTCAGACTCGCGTCCATCGAGTCAGTGATGCCATCCAGCCATCTCATCCTTGGTCGTCCCCTTCTCCTCCTGCCCCCAATTCCTCCCAGCATCAAAGTCTTTTCCAATGAAAAGTATACACAGTATAAAAGGTCCTTAGAAAACTAAAAATAAAGTTACCACTCTTGGGCATATACCTAGACAGAACTATAAATTAAAAACATATACACACCCCAGTGTTCATAGCACTATTTATAATAGCCAAGACATGGAAACGACCTAAATCTCCATTGACAGATGGATGGATAAAGAAGATGTGGTAGATATTACAATGGAATATTACTCACCCATAAAAAAGAATGAAACATGCTATTTGCAGCAGAGTGGATGGACCTGTAGATGATTATACTAAGTGAAATAAGTCAGGAACAAATACAGAAATACCAATTTCATATGGCATCACATTGGTTATATTTTCTAGAATACAAAACAGGAAAATGTTCTTATCCCTGAGCCCATTCAGACCCCTTGTTGTCATTGTTGTCATGGTGGAAGGTTGGGCAAGCTAGATCAGGTCAGAGGGAAGTTTTAGTGTGTCCTTGGCTTTTAATCCTATACTCATCCAGAGTCAGGAAAGTGTCCTGAGGTCTACCTGGAAATATGTGAAGATTTCTTATCCAAGCTTGAAAATGAAATATTTTCTATTCCTCCTAGCTCAGCCAAGCTCTTTCCTCTGCCATCCTTACTTTCTGTCTTCCTCCTGCTGAGAAAGTAAGAGATGGGAGAATACTTCAACCCCTAACCTTACCTGGGTTTACAACACCCACCAGGAAATAGCCAAAGGTACTACATGTGTATTAACACATCTGTATTACTCACTCAGGGCTCACTCAGGGCTGCTTGCAGGCTCACTGGTATTGAGATGGAAAGATAGGTAGGTCATTAACAAAATGGAAGAACTGGCTAGGCTATGCACTAGGGCTGGGTCTTTACTTGGATTTCTCATTTTCAAAATAACCATTTTAATACTAATTGTCCTTTTCCCAATGCACCATGAACAAAGCTAGTGGGGGTGATGTAATTCCAGCTAAGCTATTTCACATCCTGAAAGATGATGCTGTGAAAGGACTACACTCAGTATGCCAGCAAATTTGGAAAACTCAGCAGTGGCCACAGGACTGGAAAAGGCCAGCTTTCATACCAATCCCAAAGAAAGCAATGCCAAAGAATGTTCAAAGTACCACACAATTGCACTCATTTCACACGATAGCAAAGTAATATTCAAAATTCTCCAAGCCAGGCTTCAATAGTACATGAACTGAGAACTTTCAGATGTTCAGGCTGGATTTAGAAAAGGCAGAGGAACCAGAGATCAAACTGCCAACATCCGCTGGATCATGGAAAAAGCAAGAGAGTTCCAGAAAAACACCTATTTCTGCTTTATTGACTATGCCAAAGCCTTTCACTGTGTGGATCACAACAAACTGGAAAATTCTGAAAGAGATGGGACTACCAGACACCTGACCAGCTTCCTGAGAAACCTGTATGCAGGTCAGGAAGCAACAGTTAGAACTGGACAGGGAACAACAGACTGGTTCCAAACTGGGAAAGGAATACATCAAGGCTGTGTATTGTCACCCTGCTTATTTAGCTTATATGCAGAGTACATCATGTGAAATGCCAGGCTGGATGAAGCACAAGCTGGAATTAAGATTTCTGGGAGAAATATCAATAACCTCAGATATGCAGATGACACCACCTTTATGGCAGAAAGTGAAGAAGAACTAAAGAGCCTGCTGATGAAAGTGTAAGAGGAGAGTGAAAATGTTGGCTCAAAGCTCAACATTCAGAAAACTAAGATCATGGCAACTGGTCCCATCACTTCATGGCAAATAGATGAGGAAACAATGGAAATAAGGAGAGACTTTATTCTTTGGGGCTCCAAAATCACTGCAGATAGTGATTGCAGCCATGGAATTAAAAGACTCTTGCTCTTTGGAAGAAAAACTATGACCAACTTTGTAATTAAAAAGCAGAGACATTACTTTTGCAACAAAGGTCCATCTAGTCAAAGCTATGGTTTTTCCAGTAGTCATGTATGGATGTGAGAGTAGGACCATAAAGAAAGCTGAGCTCTGAAGAATTGATGCTTTTGAACTGTGATGTTGGAGAAGACTCCTGAGAGTCTCTTGGGCTGCAAGGAGATCTAGCCAGTCCATCCTAAAGGAAATCAGTCCCGAATATTCACTGGAAGGACTGATGATGAAGCTGAAACTCCAATACTCTGGCCACCTGATGTGAAGAACTGGCTCACTGGAAAATACCCTGGTGCTGGGAAAGATTGAAGGTGGGAGGAGAAGGGGATGACAGAGGATGAGATGGTTGGATGCCATCACTGACTGGATGTACATGAGTTTGAGTAAGCTCCAGGAATTGGTGATGGACAGGGAGGTCTGGCGTGCTGCAGTTCATGGGGTCTCAAAGAGTCGGACACGACTGAGGGATTGAACTGAACTGACTGTTATGATGAATAATTATATATTCCAAAATTATGTTATCTCAGCAGCATAAATGTACTCTGCATTATGGAAAATCCTGGTTAACTTCCCTCCATGCACCTGCCCACCTTTTAGAAGTCTAAACATATACTCTTCAAGTGCATTTCTTTCTCTACCTGATCCTCAACTGAAGTCTCAGTCAGTATTCCTCTGATTAAGGATGCAGAATATCAATTCTATAGGGAAAATCTGGAACTCTTGATCAGAGGCTTTCAGGGGCTCCCCTCTGCTCTCCTCAACACAGCTATCCATGTTAGCCTGAGCACAAAGACTTGGCTGCCCCACCTGGAATGAGAAGGACACCAATGATCAAGGATTGGGATACTTTGTTCTCCTGCAGGCACCTGGGACTCTCTTCATAACCAAACTCAGGGTCACAGGATCACTGTTTGAAATTATACCATGGGATCAGCTACTGTATGCACAAAGATTTGTCTTGTTCCCTGGAATGAGGATGTTCTAATTGGCCCGAGAGCTCACACTCTTCTCTTTCCCAGTGTAACTGATGCAGGGAGGTGAGGAGAAGGACAAGAGAAACCAGAGAGTCCAGCTGCTCTGTGGTCTGGTTTCCCAGTGCTGGCCATGTATTCCCTCCCCAGATCACTGTCTCTAATTTTCCTAAGTATTGGTGAAGAAGGATTCCTGTTTAGAAGGTAGAAAAGTACAATGAGGAACTATGTACCACACAAAAAATAAAGACACAATTTCAAAAGGAGAGATCCTCCTCCATCATGTGAAGGCAGGTGGGCCCTGAGAAAGTGAACCTGGGCTGCGAGTCCCAGGTGCACATCATAGAGTTATGGCATGGTCATGAGGGTTTGTGAGGGGAGGGGAGAGGCAGAAATGCAAGCGTGGGCACTCTGCCACCCCCTTCATGTAGCAGGTGCCTCTGTTTGGCTCCTCTCTTTTCACTGCATTTCTGTTTTCCAACTGCTTTCTTTCACCATACGTTATTATATAGTACAACTTCTATTTGTTTCCATATAAACCATTGTGTGGGCTTCCCTGGTGGATCAGATGGTAAAGAATCTGCCTGCAGTGCGGGAAACCTGGGTTCAGTCCCTGGGTTGGGAAGATCCCCTGGAGAAGGGAATGGCAACCCACTCCAGTATTCTGGCCTGGAGAATCCCGTGGCAGCTTGGTGAGCGGCAACCCATAGGGTCGCGAAGAGTCGGACACGACTGAGTGACACACACACAGCCTTATGTGTATTGCACTAACGAGTGTGCTTATTACTGTTGGAAATCAGGGTTTTATGCATGCTACACAAATCTCAGAATTGTGCCTCCAGAGGAGTGAGAAATTATTTTGCTTGCCCACCACTTCCTGTTCATTATTACTCGTGGGCCACTTCAGAGCTCTTAGCTCTGAAATGCTCTGGCTTGTCCTGTAGCAAAGCTGAGCTGGCTACTGCCCCTGGGGAAAGCCCAGTGGGAATGAGTACTGTGGGTATCCAGGAGATGAGGTCTGGTGACTGGCAACACAACTACAGGTATCAAGTACATTTCTCTTAAATCTGCCTCAAGATCTGGTCTTGTGAGAACTCACGGGTCAGTGGTGTATCCTTTTAGAATGTTAAAAAAAATAAATCTGTTTTTAGTGTCTCACTCAATATTAACCAATTTGCAAAACTAACTGTGATGTCTTCCGGAACTGTTCTTTCAGTCTGTATTTCAGGGTTGTATTTTCTCCTTACCAAGTTGCCACTGGAGAGCTAAGCTAAGGCGCTCATCTGTGAAGGGAGCTCCTACCTAACCACAGGACTGCTTCTCAAATATCTGTGGTCTTTCTGGTCATTTTAGTTCACTGGCCAGGAACCTTACTGATCAGTTTCCTCACATTCACTATTCAACCCTTAAACCTGCTATAACTCAAATGTCATCAGTTTAGCTTCCTGGGAAGGTCGCTGTGATTGGGAACATAATTTTGAGTGGAAAAGAATGGCTTCTATATGAATCATTTCTAAGACGGCTTCCCCAGAAACAGCAGGCTTCTTTTGCCTGTGGCCTTTCCTAAAATTTTGATTTCATAATCATATATTTTTTCCTCAGCATAAGAACCATGGCCTACATGGTTATATTTAATAGAACAATACTTTCATTTTAATTCAAACACTACTATTATAGAAGGAAACATTGTGTATCATAATTAATTAGCCTTGAAATCCTGCCCTCTTATGTCTGTGTTACAGCTTGGTGTCCAACATTTTTGGCACCAGCGACCAGTTTCATGGAAGAAAATTTTTCCACCGACCGAGGTGGGCAATGGTTTCAGGATGATTCTCTTAAGAAGTGCAACCTAGATCCCTCACATGTGGGGTTCACAGTGGGGTTTGCACTCCTGTGAGCGTCTACTGCCCCCATTGATTTGTTAGGAGGTGGAGCTCAGGCTGTGATTCGAGCAAGGAGGAGCGACTGTAAATTCAGGTGAAGCTTTGCTTACTCACCCACTGCTCGCCTCCTGCTGTGTGACCTGGTTCCAGTACCAGTCCATGACCCAGGGGTCATATGGCAACTTGAGTCATAGTGTATTCTTATATGTAGACCATGTATTAAGGACAGTTCATTAGCAGAAAACATTTTCTGTGGATCTGTCTATTCATTTTAATGTCTTCCTCTCAACACTGAGAAGCGCCCTGATAGCTCAGTTGGTAAAGAATCTACCTGTAGTCCAGGAGACCCTGGTTTGATTCCTGGGTTGGGAATATCTGCTAGAGAAGGGATAGGCTATCCACTCCAGCATTCTTGGGGTCCCCTTGCCTGCAATGTGGGAGACCTGGGTTTGATCCCTGGGTTGGGGAAGATCCCCTGGAGAAGGAATAGGCTACCCACTCCAGTATTCTGGCTTGGAGAATTCCATGGACTGTATAGTCCATGAGGTCACAGAGAGTTGGACATGACTGAGCAACTTTCACTTTCTCAACCCTGAAGTCGCCATTGACTTTTCTGTCCCACTTGTTTTTAAGGTCTGGAGTTAATGTGGATGCCCATTACCCCTAAAAGATTTAAGAGGGATGAAGGTAGACAATTTGTCTGAAGTTGTTTAGTAACCTATAGTGCAAGTATAGCTTTGGATAGCACTCGGTTTCTACAGCTTTCCTGCAGAATTTTCTTCAGGCGTATGAGAGAGCAGTTGATATGTTAACACCGTGAGTCTTTAATGACCACACCTGTGTATGTAAGCTGGCGAGTCTAATATATGTGCAAAATCATCATGCAGCGTTTTCTTTCACATATCCTCTGACAGCCTTGCTCTGAGAGACCTGGGGGATTTTTCTATCTCAGAAAATACTGTTAACATTTCTCAAGTTCTTTTTTCCCCTTGAGAGACATGCCCCACAGTTCCTAATATTTCAGAGATGCACTTGTCAAGAGTCACTCAGAGATCATCACCAATGTCCCTCAGAAGCAAAGAATGGATAAGCCCTTTTGAATAATGATATGCCCGTCTCCCTGGAGTCATTAGCAAAATACACTGTTCTTTTTCTCCAGCTTCTTTGGATCTACAGAATGGAACATTCGATGCAAAGTTTCTTCAGCTGTGCACTCTCATATTCAAGCCCGAGGCTATAGCATTTTTGACTGCTACAATCCAGCTGGTTTTCAGTCTGCTCTCACTAATAACTTTATTATAATATTTATAATACTGTCTATTAAACTGTGGGTTTCTTCTCCCCACAGACACTATCAAATTATCCTCCCTCTTTAGTTCATGCTGGTGTATTAGTTCTCTTCTGAGATAGGGCAGACCTGTTGACAGGAAGGACTGTTACTGTCATTCTTTGCCAAAATTACACCCACTGTAGCTAGAAAAAGAACGTTCAGTCTGCCTTGACTTGGCTCAAACCCACCAATGCCATCAATTCCAAGAGCTGTTAGATGCACAGCTGGAATCTTACTCAAAATATTAGCTAGGGTGGGTCTAGCGCACTTGCATTTTTTGTTTCTTTTTTGGTTGCTGAATAGTTGCTCAGTCATGCCTGACTCTTGTGACCCCATGGGCTGCAGCACACCAGGCTTCCCCATTCTCCACTATCTCCCTGAGTTTGCTCAAACTCATGTCCATTGAGTCAGTGATGCCATCCAACCATGTCATGCTCTATTGCTCCCTTCCCCTCCTGCCCTCAATCTTTCCCAGCATCAGGGTCTATTGGCAGGTGAATTCTGACTACAATGCTTGCAAGGCACCATATTCTGAGATAAACTGAACTTCTTTCACCTTCTGAAAATAGCAGAGAGAAAATTGTGTTTTAGAGATATGTAGGTGACATTAGCAAAGTGATTCATGCATGCATGCTCAGTTGTATCCAACTCTTTGCCATCCTGTGGACTCTAGTTTGCCAGGCTCCTCTGTTCATGGAATTTTCCAGGCAAGAATACTGGAGTGGGTTGCCATTTTCTTCTCCAGGGTATCTTCCTGACTCAGGGATCAAACTTGCGTCTCCTGCTTCTCCTGCATTGGCAGACAAAGTGATGACAGAAATAAAATGTGTTCAAGATGGGTCAATGTGCAAGAAGGGTCCTTGAGACCGTTTTTTGCCGAGGAAATTGCTCTGAGCATTTTTATAATGGAAACAGACAGGTACTGGGCTGAACACACAGTGACTATTGCAGAGGCCACTTGAGATGATGTTAGAGTGAAGATAAAAGTAAGCTGGCAGGGAGTTTTGAGAACCCAAAAGGCCATCTTGGCATGGAGAGAGTTCTCTAGGAAGCATAGTAACTGGATATTGTTTTGTACTGGCAGGAAGTATTTTTGCTCAAGGAGGCAAAGAGCAAATTCAGTAAATCAACTGAGACAAAATGGCTCTAGCAGATCCTAGGGGCTCAGGCATATGGGCTTGCACTCAATAGCATTAATAATAAAATTTAAAAAAAAAATCCTGTTACAGTAATCTTTAAACTTTGATATATTCTAACACTTAACCTCAGATTCCAGGGCAAACGCTTCTGTTTAGAAGTGTGTGTGTGTGTGTGTGTGTGTGTGTGTGTGTGTCTGTGTTATGTTTTGTTTTATGACCCTATAAAGGATACAGGAGTTATATATCAGAAGAAAATTTGTAAGTTTTACAGAGAAGCCACAGTGAAGTCTGGTCACACAGAGGTGTTATTTTCTCCCAATTAAGCCAGAAAAATAAGCATGGTACTACATCTTTTCAGATTTTATAGCTGAGTTTTAGTTGGCTAATGAGTGAAAACTGATAAAGTGACTGATGAAAATTACTGGAGGGAAAATGTTGCAGCTACATAATCAGGTTGAAGAAAATTATACCCCACGGTGAAGGCCAGAATGAATGGAAATAAATTCACACAAAAATGAAGTTGCTCAAGAAGTTTGAGGAGTATCATAATCAACCTGTTTCAATTATATTTTCTTCCTTTTTTTAAATTATGAAGATAAAATATATGTGTAAATAAGTTTTTAAGTGATCATGTATTGAATTTATAATGAAATGATTTAAGTGATAAGAAAAGCTTAATTAAAAGTGCTTTTCTTTTTTATAGGGTGATAAAATAATGGTGTACCTTAAATAAATGGTGGTCTAGATTTATGAAAAATATATTTTATTTCATTTACCTTTCCATCTACTTCACAATAGAAACTGTCCTAATTTGGGGGCAAGATTAATTGACAAAAGAAAAAAAATCTGAAGCAAACAAAAATACTGATCAGTAGAAAACAACCACAAAGGCTCTATGCTATAGTGTTTGAATTTCACTTTATAATAAATGATTTTTATTTCCCATTTGTTGACTCAGTATGTACAGAAATCTTATGTGCACACACGCGCACTTAGTTGCTTATTCGTGTCTGACTCTTGCTACCCCATAGACTGTAGCCTGCCAGGCTCCTCTGTCCGTGAGATTCTCTAGGCAAGAATATCAGAGTGGGTTGCCATTTCCTTGTGCAGGGGATCTTCCTAACCCAGGGATTGCACCCAGGTCTCCTGTATTGCAGTCAGATTGTTTACCAACTGAGCTAGGAGGGAAACCCAGACATCTTATGATCATAGTTTTATTTTTTATCAGTTACAACTAATAAAAAGTAGCAATTAAATTTTTTTCTGGGGAGTGTATTTCATAAGAAGCAAACAAACTCAACAAAATATAACAATGAACAGATTTTTAAAAAGCAAGTCAGTGTTTTTTAATATAAATGGAAACTAATCATAGTAATGCTGTTTCATCAGGAAAAAAGTATATTTGGATCCTTTTGAAAGAAAATATGGAATTGTTGAATATGTTTTGGAAATATTTCCTTCAAAATTATTATTTTTTTATGATAATACTGAAAGAGAATAAGTCTTGGGTATTCTGAAACCTTCTTCAGAGCCTCTCTCCTCAATGGTGACAAATTATTAATAACATTTCTTACATTTCTGTTTTAGACAGATACTCAATTTAGCTTGGTGGGTAAAATCATATTCCAAAAACAGCACCAGCAGTAGGAAAAATTACTGGAATTGTGATGGAAGATTTAGTAAGATGTAAAGTTAGACAGTATGAAAGAAAGACAGTACGAAAGAAAGTTGAATACCCAAGTTGAAAATGGAATTAGTGACAAAGTCAGACAGTTTTCATGCAGATTGTCAATGTCTATACCAATTATGGTGAGATCATCACTTTCTAGACAACTAAGTGTTAACTTAAGAGAACAGAGGATGACCCAGCCCAGATTTCTCACTATCAGTAACACTAACCACCACAGATTTAAATTCTTACCCAGATATAGTGTTTCTGTTCACTTTCATAACAATGGAACTGTAGTGAAATATTCTAATTTCACTTTATTCCATGCTGTTCTAAGAAAACTGTCATCAAATAATCTTTGGGGATTTTTTTTTTTTAAGGCTAGAAATAAACGTTGGCATTATTTTTAGGGAGACACTTTTTGTCTTTGTGGGTAGACATTTTTTCCTTCTTGAATTTTAATTATGTGGACCTATATAAAACCAAGCTTGTATGCACAATATGCTTTCAAGAACAAAGCTGAATAGAGCAAAAATTTGAGTAGTTTTCCAGAGCTCTCTTTGCGACCCTGTGGACTGAAGCCTACCAGGCTCCTCAGTTCATGGGATTTTCCAGGCAAGAGTACTGGAGTGGGTTGCCATTTCCTTCCCCTGGGGATCTTCCTGACCAAGGGATCAAACCCAGGTCCCCTGAATTATAGGAAGATGCTTTTACTGTCTGAGCCACCAGGGAAGTCCATACAAAACCAAGCTTGTATACACAACATGCTTTCAGGAACAAAGCTGAAGAGAGCAAAAATTTGAGTAGTTTTCCAGAGTTCTCTTAAAGTGCAATTAGTTGAGTGTCATATCTCCTTTATATGACCTGTGTCATTACTGAAGGTGATTTTACATGATGGGAGTCTTCATTGTCTATTGACTGCATCCATTCATTTACTCAGTCCTCAGCAAGATTTTCTGAACATCTACTCATACAATGCTGTGCTCTTTACAGGTAGTTTCAGTAAGGGAAATGAAAGAAATTTGAATAAAATATCTATGCTGAAAGGAATTTCTGGCTAAGTTCCAAGTAATCTGTCAAAAATGTATTAATTATTTTAAGTTGATTTATCCATTCATTCATCCATCCAGTAATTCATCTGGTAAACAATTGTTTCAGGTGCTGTGGTAAATGCTGGGGATGCAAGGTTAAAAACATCACATTTCTTTATTTCCTTTATTCAAAGAAGGAAAATGTTAGAGAAAATTTTCAAATGAATTTAATTAGGGAGAAGATTGCAGAAGTATTCCCAAGGATTCACTCATCTTTCTGATAAAAGTATTATTCATCCTTGAGAAGTTCTGTCATGCATGCAGTACTTCCTGTTGATTCTGGGTTGGCCCATGTGGCTTGCTCTGTCCAGTGACACAGGACTGGATGTGATGGGTGCTGAGATCTTTCAGTTCTTTACACTTACCAGGAAAAAGGGCAAATTCAAATAGAGGCTTTCCCTTATAGTCTGAGTTCTGGAAAGAATGAGAAAATACACAGAGGAGTTTAGCAGCCAAACGAAGTTGTAAGTCATTGAGAGGGTTTGTTTTTTGGTTATTATCAGTGTAAGTGACTCATATCATGATAGTCAAATTTACCCATCAAATTCTTAAAATTATTTAATGAAAGGTTCTGATGAGCTGGATTTTAAAATTTTCTACCAATTCAAAAAGAGAAGATGGCTCTTATCATTTAAAACAGCATGAGAAATATATTAGTTCAGTAAATTTGGGGAAAAAGCTCATCTACAGCTGCAGCTGTTAAATAAATCTGTGAAATAGAGCTTTTAAAATGGGATGTATTGAAAATTAAAATTACAAGTACTTGTCATGTCTTGTGTCATTGTTTAGTAGCTAAATCATGTCCAACTCTTTTTTGATGCCAGGGACTGTAGTCCATCAGGCTCCTGTGTCCATGGAATACTGGAGCAGGTTGCCATTTCCTTCTCCAGGGCGTCTTCCTGACCCACGGATCAAGCCTGTGTCTCCTGCATTGGCAAGAGGATTCTTTATCACTGAGATACCAAGGAAGCCCAAGTCAGGCCTCATAAGTGAAGTGAAGTCACTCAGTTGTGTCCAACTCTTTGCGACCCCATGGACTGTAGCCTATCAGGGTCCTCTGTTAATGGGATTTTCCAGGCAATAGTACTGAAGTGGATTGCCATTTCCTTCTCCAGCGGATCTTCCTGACCCAGGGATCAAACCCGAGTCTCCCACATTGTAGACAGACACTTTACCTTCTGAGCCACCAGGGAAGTCCTAGCAGGTCTCATAATAGGGACTGAATAAGTATCAATGGCCTCCTCTTCCCTGTTTAACTTAACCTTTTCTTTTTTTAGTTGTATTTTTGCTCTATAAAATAGAAACAGTACTTAAGAAAAATTATTAATAATGTTATTCCCTGGGGATAACTATTGCTATTATTTATTTGGATGGATAACCTCCCAGCCGTTTTTCCCCCCTGTGGCTGTGAAAGTGAAAGTTGTTCAGTTGTGTCTGACTCTGTGACCCCATGGACTATACAGTCCATGGAATTCTCTAGGCCAGAATACTACAATGGGTAGTTTTTCCCTTCTCCAGGGGATCTTTCCAGCCCAAGGATTGAACCCAGGTCTCCCGCATTGCAGGCAGATTCTTTACCAGCTGAGTCACAAGGGAAGCCCTTCCTGTGGCTAAATGGATGTAACACTTTCAGAGGGAAAAAAGAAAAAAAAAAGAGAGAGAGAGAGAGAGAATCCATGTTATGCAAACCATTCTGTGGGGCGTTTGGGAGAGAATGGATACATGTATATGTATTACTGAGTCCCTTTGCTGTACATCTGAAACAATCACATTGTTAATCTATATGTATGCTCAGTTGCTTCAGTCATGCCTGACACTTTGAGACCCTATGGACTATGGCCCACCCCCCTCCTCAGTCCATGGGATTCTCCAGACACAAATACTGGAGTGGGTTGCCATGCCCTCCTCCAAGACATTTTCCTGAGTCTCTTAGGTCTCCTGGATTGTAGGCAGACTCTTTACTGCTGGGCCACCAGGGTTAATCTGTACTCCAGTTTAAAATAAAAAAAAAATGATAAATCTTAGGTTCAAATATTTTCTCTTCCATTTGTTAGTGTTAGGACCTTCAGTTTTGACATTGTCAGTGTTTCAATCTGAAAAATATAGATAATTACACTGACCTTGTGAGGTTATGAGGGGATTCAGAGACTCAGTGTGTGAGAATGTTTAAAGCCACCTTCTCTCTAATAAATTTATTTCTTACTTTATTTCCTTATACTGTGTGAAATTTCATTTTTCCCTGGAATCTGTAAATTGGGTATTTGCAAACAGAAGATGTGCTTAGATGCATCTGTTGAGAGACTGTTGTTCAGTCACTAAGTCACGTTTGATTCTTTGTGACCCTTTGGACTGCAGCACGCCAGGCTTCCCCATCCTTCACTAACTCCTGTGGACAGGTTGGCCTCAGTCCAAGGGGTCATAGAGTCGGAACATTACTTAGCAGCTAAACAAACAACAGGTAAATTAATAAATCATTTGATGATAACTGTGTGGTTCACTGTCCATGGGATTTCCCCAGGCAAGAATATTGGAATAGGCTGCCCTTCCATTCTCCACGGGATCTTCCCAACCCAGGGCTTGAACCTGTGTCTCCTGAATTGACAGGTGGATTTTTCACCACCGAGCCATGAAGGAAGCCCAATTTACCTTTAAGGAGTACTAAATATATTTATAAAAAAAATACTGAGTTATTTGTGTGTATGTATAAAATCACTGTTATGTTTCATCAATGACTTTCAAATTGAATATATCAAACACAGAGGCTCAGTAATTTAGAAAATTTACTCTCTATGCTTTACCAAAAGCTGTATACATGTTTCTCTTTCTTAGTTCCTTTATTTCTAGCAAATTATAGTAGCATCTTTTATGACCGTAGCCTATTTATCTTCGTAGGAAGCATTAGTAAAATGCATCTACATAGCACGGATGCTCATTTGATAAGTGCTGCTCTGTGCACTGAATGCTTTAACTTTCATAAATAGAGAGAACAATTTTTCCCCCTGGGTAAAATCAATTTCATAGATTAATACACACCCTTTCATCATTTAAATGGGCTGCAGTTAGAGATCTATGCTTATGATGCCGCTTTGGTACAGTGATAGGTGGATAATACATACTCGGTTCTTTCCAAAGCAACACCGTTGTATTATTCACACCATTGCCTTTAATGAGCTGGCTCAGGGCCATCATCATCAACCCTGACATTTATGCTCCCTTCACGTTGTAACAGAACCTTGTGATGACATAATTGTTGCTTGTATAATAAGTACCGATGTGAAGTATGTTAGCCATGAAAAACCTAATTTATAACCCAAATGGTCAGTTTGACCATTATCTGGAAAAAAAAATCAGAAGATCTTACAGTTTCAAAATGAATGCTACTTCAGGGTGGATAAAATATATGTTTAATATCTTACAACTTGGTGAAGATTGCAAGGTTGATTGAAATGCCTCAAAAATAGGGATGAGGGCCATGTAGCTAAGCAATACAGGACTTGTAATTTATTTTTTTAATATACCAGCAGTTTGTCAGGAGTGTCACAGAAATGTGGATTTGGCTTTATTATCACTTGCACACTGCTCAACACAGATGAATAATTCATTCTAAGGCAGAGAAAACAAGAAATATTAACAGTTATTTAACTTGACCACCATTATATTTCAAGGAACTGCATTGTCATCAGAATTTACAAATAAAATACAAAACATCCAGTTAAATGCAATTTTCTGATAAATAACACTTTTTTTCCTTTTTTTATTTAGTGTACATGTGTCCCAAATTGTTATGGCTCAGTCACTAGGTCATGTCTGACTCTTTGCGACCCCATGGCCTGCATCATGCGAGGCTTCCTTGTTCTTCACTATCTTCTGGAGTTTGTTCTAGCTCATGTCTATTGAGTTGGTTGCCCCTTCTCCTCCTGCCCTCAATCTTCCCCTCCTGCCCTCAATCTTCCCCAGAATCAGGGTCTTCTCCAGTGAGTCAGCTCTTCACATCAGATGGCCAAAGGCTTGTAGCTTCAGCTTCAGCATCAGTCCTTCCAATGAATATTCAGGACTTATTTCCTTTAGGATTGACTGGTTTGATCTCCTTGCTGTCCAAGGGACTCTCAAGAGTTTTCTCCAGCATCATAGTTTGAAAGCATTAATTCTTCAGTGGTCAGCCTTCTTTATGGTCCAGGTCTTACATCTATACGTGACTGCTGGAAAAACTATAGCTTCGACGATACAGACCTTTGTCGACAAAGAGATGTCTCTGCTTTTTAATATGCTGTCTAAATTTGTCATAGCTTTTCTTCCAAGAAACAAGCATCTAAATATGGCAACCTTAATGGTAATCATATTATTGGTTCCAGGCTGCATGTTGTCCTGGTTGGGTAAGGATGGGGTAAGGAAGATGTGATGAGGTATAGAGATCTGCTTGGTTTCTTTCAATACTGCAGTGTCATTTATATAAAAGTACATTTCTCAGCATTCTGCATGAATATTCTTTTCAGATACCTAGCAACAAGGACTTCCCTGGTGGTTCAGTTGTAAAGAATCTTTCTGCAAGAGACAAAACAGTCCCTGGGTTGGGAAGATTGTCTAGAGTAGAGAATGGCAACTCACTCCAGTATTCTTGCCTGGGAAATCCCATGGACAGAGGAGCCTAGAGGGCTACAGTACATAGGACTGCAAGACTAGTGAATAAACAACAGCAACACCCAGCAACAACTGAGAGAATAAACTATACACTGTACTTAAATCATATTTTAATCCATATGTTCACTTTCATCTAAGAACAGTGGTTATTTTCAATAGATGGTGTAAACTTTAATAGTGAATTTCCCAAAAGCTTTCTAGAAAATAAACATACCTCCAAAAACATTATAAGTTAAAGAAAGCCATAATAATGTGCTACACTTTAAATCCATTCTGGGAAGATTTCAAATGAATAATAAATTTGGAATATTTTCCACACCATCAATTAAGGGAGATATGAATGGTGTCAAAGTAGCTGGTAAATTTAGTTCAATTTAACCACTAGTCAGTGCAAAGGTTCATCCACCTGATTATCTGTCAAACCAAATATTTAACCAAATGACTGATAGATTTAGTCAGAAGAGCTTATCTGATGATTTTAGTGAGCTTAGTCTTTGATTTTATTCCAAGACTCAGAATATTATAGCCTAGAACTAGTTTGCTGCAGATTTAATGTGAAGAAACAAATTTAGCAGCTATGAGATCACTCCAGCTAGAACTCTAGTTCAGGATGTGTTTATATACATTAGTTTACCTAAATTAGTAGAAACAGCAGAAATTGAAGACAGTCTGTGTAACAGTGTGATTGAAGGACTCAAATTACTATAGTCTCTTACACTATGTTACTATAAAGGTTTACTGTTCATATGATATCAAATATCTGAATATGATATTGAACATTATCTAATATTAGTGTCTGCATGATATTTAATAGTCCCACTTTCACTAATATATAGACCCGAGGTATTATTCCTATATAAGCACACTTGTCGCAGAATCTTCCCTGTCTCTTGTACAATGTCATGAACCTCAGTCCATAGTTCATCAGGCACTCTATCTATCAGATCTAGGGCCTTAAATCTATTTCTTACTTCCACTGTATAATCATAAGGGATTTGATTTAGGTCATACCTGAATGGTCTAGCGGTTTTCCCTACTTTCTTCAATTTGAGTCTGAATTTGGTAATAAGGAGTTCATTATCTGAGCCACAGTAAGCTCCTGGTCTTGTTTTTGTTGACTGTATAGAGCTTCTCCATCTTTGTCTGCAAAGAATATAATCAATCTGATTTTGGTGTTGACCATCTGGTGATGTCCATGTGTAGAGTCTTCTCTTGTGTTGTTGGAAGAGGGTGTTTGCCATGACCAGAGCATTTTCTTGGCAAAACTCTATTAGTCTTTGCCCTGCTTCATTTCATATTCCAAGGCCAAATTTGCCTGTTACTTCAGGTGTTTCTTGACTTCCCACTTTTGCATTCCAGTCCCCTATAATGAGAAGGACATCTTTTTTGGGTGTTAGTTATAAAAGGTCTTGTAGGTCTTCATAAAACCGTTCAACTTCAGCTTCTTCAGCGTTACTGATTGGGGCATAGACTTGGATAACTGTGATATTGAATGGTTTGCCTTGGAAACAAACAGAGATCATTCTGTCATTTTTGAGATTGCATCCAAGTACTGCATTTTGGACTCTTTTGTTGACTATGATGGCTTCTCCATTTCTTCTGAGGGATTCCTGCCTGCAGTAGTAGATATAATGGTCATCTGAGTTAAATTCACCCATTCCAGTCCATTTTAGTTTGCTGATTCCTAGAACGTCGACATTCACCCTTGCCATCTCTTGTTTGACCACTTCCAATTTGCCTTGATTCATGGACCTGACATTCCAGGTTCCTGTGCAACACTGCTCTTTACAGCATCGGATCTTGCTTCTATCACCAGTCACATCCACAACTAGGTATTGTTTTAGCTTTGGCTCCATCCCTTCATTCTTTCTGGAGTTATTTCTCCACNCTGACCTCCAGTAGCATATTGGGCACCTAATGACCTGGGGAGTTCCTCTTTTGGTATCCTATCATTTTGCCTTTTCATACTGTTCATGGGGTTCTCAAGGCAAGAATACTGAAGTGGCTTGCCATTCCCTTTTCCAGTGGACCACATTCAATCAAGACCATCACCATGGAAAAGAAATGCAAAACTGCAAAATGGCTGTCTGGGGAGGCCTTAAAAACAGCTGTGAAAAGAAGAGAGGTGAAAAGCAAAGGAGAAAAGGAAAAATATAAGCATCTGAATGCAGAGTTCCAAAGAATAGCAAGAAGAGATAAGAAGGCCTT
>SJYQ01095307.1:225287-263052 GCA_006410935.1 Redunca redunca | reverse complement strand
GGCAGAAAGTGAAGAGGAGCTAAAAAGCCTCTTGATGAGAGTAAAAGAGGAGAGTGAAAAAGTTGGCTTAAAGCTCAACATTCAGAAAACGAAGATCATGGCATCTGGTCCCATCACTTCATGGGAAATAGATGGGGAAACAGTGGAAACAGTGTCAGACTTTATTTTTTGGGGCTCCAAAATCACTGCAGATGGTGACTGCAACCATGAAATTAAAAGATGCTTGCTTCTTGGAAGAAAAGTTATGACCAACCTAGATAATATATTCAAAAGCAGAGACATTACTTTGCCGACTAAGGTCTGTCTAGTCAAGGCTATGGTGTTTCCTGTGGTCATATATGGATGTGAGAGTTGGACTGTGAAGAAGGCTGAGCGCTGAAGAATTGATGCTTTTGAACTGTGGTGTTGGAGAAGACTCTTGAGAGTCCCTTGGACTGCAAGGAGATCCAACCAGGCCATTCTGAAGGAGATCAACCCTGGGATTTCTTTGGAAGGAATGATGCTAAACCTGAAGCTCCAGTACTTCGGCCACCTCATGGGAAGAGTTGACTCATTGGAAAAGACTCTGATGCTGGGAGGGATTGGGGGCAGGAGGGGAAGGGGACAACCTAGGATGAGATGGCTGGATGGCATCACGTACTCGATGGACGTGAGTCTGAGTGAACTCCGGGAGATGGTGATGGATAGGGAGGCCTGGACTGCTACAATTCATGAGGTCACAAAGAGTCAGACACAACTGAGCAGCTGAACTGAACTGAAGATTTAGAGATTAGATATTTTTTGATCAAGGTATAACTTAGTCTATTGTGACTTATATACATATAGAATAGCCATAGAGCATAGAGGAAATCATATTGTGTATTAAATTTCCAATTCAGTAGTATGAGTTTTTCACTCTATTCTAATGAGTGTGTATATATATATAATATATATATATATATTATATATATATACACTAGCAGAAGTTAGTTAAAAAACAAACAAAAACCTGAATTATCCACAAACTTAGTTTCTATTTCCGGAAGTTTTTTCTGTCAATTTGACTATTGTTTAAAGTACTGAAGTGGAGTGTTAATCGCTCAGTTGTGTCTGACTGTTTGAGACCCCACAAACTATAGCCCTCCAGGCTTATCTGTCCATGGAATTCTCCAGGCAAGAATATTGGAGTGGGTAGTCATTCCCTTCTCCAGAGGACCTTACCTTCCTGATCCAGGGATTGAACCTGGNGCAAGAATATTGGAGTGGGTAGTCATTCCCTTCTCCAGAGGACCTTACCTTCCTGATCCAGGGATCGAACCTGGGTCTCCTGCATTGCAGGCAGATTCTTTACGATTTGAGCTAAGGGAAGTCCATTTAAAGTACTGGGCCCTCAATTTCACTGTGAATAATAATTTGCTTTATTGCTCTGGTTGGTTTGTATGACACCCACTTCAGGAAATCTGAAATTGGAATATATTAGTTCAGAAAACTCAGTGTTATTCTTCTTCCAAAGATAGGTAATACTTTGATTCATGCTGCAATAGCATGGCATTTTAATATTATCATTGTAATTACTATTAATTTTAAGCCTAAGTTCTTGGTGAATTTGTGGTTAATACAATGTAATTATTATTTATTTTGTGGCTTCCCTGGTGGCTCAGACAGTAAAGCGTCCACAGTACAGAGGACCTGGGTTCAGTCCCTGGGTCAGAAAGATCCCCTGGAGAAGGAAATGACAACCCATTCCAGTACCCTTGCCTGGAAAATTCCATGGATGGAAGAGCCTGATAGGCTATGGTCCATGGAGTTGCAGAGTCGGACAGGATTGAGTGACTAACACAACTATCATTTATACTACAAATAGGACTTCCCTGGTGGCTCAGACGGTAAAGCGTCTGTCTACAATGCAGGAGACCTGGGTTCGATCCCTGGGTCGGGAAGATCCCCTGGAGAAGGAAATGGCAATCTACTCCAGTACTGTTGCCTGGAAAATCCCATGGACGGAGGAGCCTGGTAGGCTACAGTCCATGGGGTCACAAAGAGTCGGACACGACTGAGCGACTTCATTTCACTTCATACTACAAATCAGTCTGAGTTGGCTGGGGAAATCTTTCCTCACTCCAGGACCCAGCTGTTATCTCTTGTTATCTACGTGTTATCACTTGTTACTGAAACAAACACAAACACACAGTAAGCAAATGCCATAGGTGTGTTGTGCTAAGTCTCTTCAGTCCTATCTGACTCTCTGTGACCCCATGAAATGTAAACTGCCAGGCTCCTCTGTCCATGAGATTCTCCAGGCAAGAATACTGGAGTGGGTCTCCATGTTTTTCTCCAGGGGATCTTCTGGACCCAGGGGTCACGCCTATACCTCTTGCATCTTTGGCATCGGCACACAGGCTGTTTACTGCCAGCGCCACTTGGGGAGCCCCATAGCTTGCTGCTGGTCACGTTTTATTGGCCCACATAAGTCTCATGATCTTACCTAACTTCATGGTATTTGGAAACTATAATCTTTCCACGTACCTGGAAGGAGAGTGAGTAAGAATACGTGATCAGCCCTTGTGACTATCATGACATATTAACTCAATTTTTCCAGCTTTCTTTAGAGAAAGACATGCCTTGGTTTGGAAGAAGCTGCTTTGTCTTTGTTCCTTCGTAGGTTTGACACGGGCTTCATGTCTCTTGGTATGTCAGTGCAGTACTGCAGCTAAAAATAGGAATTGGATGTTGAATTAAGATAAGTGCTTTTCGCTCATTTTCACTGTAAAGCAATTTCAAAAATCTACTCACATTAACTTTATATAGCTTAAATTCTTAACATTTTAGTGATTTAATCTATAAAGTTGTATGTGTCCCTCCCTATATCTCTCTTTCTCTCCATTTATCCATCTTTTTTTTTTTTCCAATCTCGGATACACGAAATTTTTTATCTTTAGGTATTCAGGCATGATATACCTTATTTAATTTTTTATCAAGTATGATGACTCTACACATTTGATTGAATATGTTATAAAAAGTGAAGAAAGGTACTTAACAGACTTGTTCAAAATGCCATACATGCACCCCAGTGTTCACTGCAGCACTATTTACAATAACCAGTTCATGGAAGCAACCTAAATGTCCATCAACAGATAAATGGAAAAAGAAGATATGATACATATGTACAATAGAATATTTCTCAGCCATATTAAAAAAATGTGTTATTTGCAGAAATGTGCCATGGGTACTTGATTAACTTTTGATAAATTAGACTTATTTTTTGAAAGAGTCCTTTTCTTTAATATAAAGTGCCATTCTTTTTTTTTCTTGAACTATCTTAATCACATACTGAACACTTGCTTAATTTCCTGAGTTATGAAACTGTGACTATGGAAAATAGGGCTTATATGCTGGTAGTTTATAAATATTCTTTTTCTTTTAAATATTTTTAGAGCATAAACCACAAATGCAAAAGGTAATGAACATATTTCTGTTTACATTCCATATAATATTTACTGGGGATTTCCAGGTGGCTCAGTGGGTAAAGAATCCACCTGCAATCCAGGAGACTCAGGAGATACTAGTTCGATTCCTGGGTCAAGAAAATCCCCTGGAGGACGGCATGGCAAACCACTCCAGTATTCTTGCCAGGAGAATCCCATTGATAGAGGAGCCTGGCAGGGTACAGTCAATAGTGTCTCAAAAAGTCGGACACAACTGCAGAAACTGAGCATGCAGGCATGCATGATATTTACTAAACATAACATCATAATCAACAGCATACCAATTAGTATTTTGAAACAGATTTGTGAACAATGAGACTCCTTTGTTTAAATGCTTAGCACTGTATACAAAGAAACAAAATAGTTTACTATAATTAATTTACTTTCTTGTTCACTTTTATTGTGCTAGTCCTTATCTAGATCTTGGCCATTTGAGAAAGGACTTATCTTGAGTCACTTTTATGGAATTTTGGACATGTGAGTTTTCCAGGTAGTATTAATAGTAGCTACACTAGAGTGTAGAAAGGAAGGTTTCAAGCACGCAGTGGATGTGCTCAGATGGTCTGTGGTCAGAAGGGCTAATGGGCTGAACGAGGGCAATGATTTTACTGGTACATGTAGAAAACTGGTACAGAAAGGGAATGAGCCAAGTATTGAAGATAGTCTTCATTTGTTACAGAATTTTATTATAGACCAGACTTTGTCTTTGGAACAGACAATGAAAACAGATTTTGCTTGCTTGTTTTTTAATCTTTTGTGCGTGGGTTTGTGATGATGGTGGTGGTAGTGGGGTGTTCCTATGGACCACAGGAATTCATATCACCACAAGGATGCTTTCTATTTGTGGGATTTGGGGCACACTTCCTTAAAAACAAGCTTACCTGGTGCCTCAGACAGTAAAGAATCTGCCTGAAATGTAGGAGACCCGGGTTCGATTCCTTGGTCAGAAAGATCCCCTGGAGAAGGAAACGGCAACCCACTCTAGTATTCTTTCCTGGAGACCCCGTGGACAGAAGCCTAGGGGTCTACAGTCCACGGGGCACAATGAATCAGACACAACTGAGCAACTAACACAATTCTTTAAAAACAGCCCTGAGCACCCGAGACCAAACATCTACAATTTAGGGAAGTCACCACCAGGTGGCAGGGTGAGCTTGCTAGGGATAAAATTCTAGCACATTCCTGCCCTTTAAATGGTAGTTCATGAATTCTTCCTTAAAGTAGGTCATTACAGAGTGCCTCTAACCCTTTGCCTCTGTAAGCATTAACCAACCGTTTTACCAGAAAATAGCTTGCACTGATTTGTTACTGGGTATTTAGAAGCAGTTACATTTCTAGACTGGTTTTCTTTCTAATAAAATTTGTCTAGTTTTGTCCCCATCTATTTTCTCTAGTACTTGCATCCCTAGTGTTGTCTCTTGGCCTTTAGTCACAAATTTAACATTTATTGGGCCCAGTCAAACCCCCAAAGTGCAGTGGGTTATATTTCCTTGTTTCTTTGTGAATTAGAAAGTTTTAATCTTTTCTATACAAATTTAAACAGAAAGCTTAAGTAGATTCACTCATTCAAACATTTATGTAATGTCCACGGTACATCAGTGAGGCATTGCACACAGTATTAGGGGCTTACAGATAAATATGGACTTTTCAGCCTACTGACTATGATAGCTAGGCTCAGAATTTGAATGCCAAAGAATAGGGGTAGGGGTTCAAGGATAGCTTCAGAAAAATTTCTCTGATTAATGTGTTACGTAAATGGTCAGATTACTTTGTTAGCCAATTCCTTTTATGTATTTGATTCTTCTTGCTCTGAAAAGACACCTAATTGTTAAATACAACTTTGTAAACATATACTGTCAAGTTAAATCAGGTATGGATTTTATGCTAGAGTATATGATCATCCAATTAAATGATTAAGATGTTGTAATAATGAAATTCTAGAATTAGTGTGATAGGAATAACTCAGTTTTACAATTTTTCAGGAATAACACTGGTATATCTTGTTAATTTTACTTAAATCCATGCCTCCTGTTACAGGGTATTGCCTCTACCGTGATCTATGTCAAAAACATTCATCATATTATTATTCCTTGCATTTATTTCACCACATTCAGGATGAGAGCATTTGGATGAATGTCAAAGTCTTCATAGAACTTATGAGTTAATATTCAGATCATTTCAACTTTAAATTTCTCTCTATTGTTGAAAATAAATAATAGAGTGAAGAACAAGGAGTACTGGAAAATCAAAGTTGTATAGACCCAAATCAATGATAAATGACAGAAATGATTGTACAATTATACTTTTTCTCTGATAGAAAGCATACATAAAAATTCACTTAGGAAAGGAGGCTTAAGTGTTAGTCACTCAGTTGTGTCCAACTCTTTGGGACCCCATGGACTTGCCAGCCAGGCACTCTGTCCATGGAATTCTCCAGGAAAGAGTACGAGTGGATAGCCATTGTCTTCTCCAGGGAATTTTCCCTGACCCGGGGAGCGAACCCAGGTCTCTTGCATTGAAGGCAGATTCTTTACCATCTGAAATTTACAGGGAACATGCAGAATATGGGTAAAATGATTAAATTAAAATAATTTCAAACATATTAAACAAAAAAACCCTCAAATTTCAGATTGCTTAGATGTGATTCCATGATGATGCCTGTAACAAGAAGAATGTTCACAGATGGGAATGTTTTAAAATGTGAAATTGAGTTTGAATATCTCTTTATTTCTGTTACTATCTCATAACATCAGGAAAGTCTCAAAGTAACTAAAGGGCTATTGGGACTTCATTACCACTATGGTGTGTGTGCCTTTTCATAGTTTGAAACAAATGTCAGTCTTGTGTGTGTATGCTAAAGGACTCCAGGTAGTTCTGGCCTCAGGATAAAGGTGTGAAGCATAAACAGTAAGTGGGTTCCACTTACCCCTCTCAGATCTGTCAGTTACCATCTATTGCAGGATGACAATTATCCCTCTGTCCCAGGGCAGTTGATTTAATACATTCTTACCGAGTCCAAATTGTTGTCAAGGAAAGGGTTTTATTTTCTCTTTTCATTATTTGATGAGGCGAAGTTGAGTCTATTATGAGGTGTAGTGTAAGATTCCAAAAGCACCTTTTATTTATCTGAATGTTATAAATGATCTAGGATTCTTCAGCTGAGCATTTCTATGACTGCTGCTGTAAGTGATCTGTTGTAAGAGAGAGGGGAAAAACAAAAAAACAAAAAACAGGCTTCACAAGTATTAAGGAGTTTCCTAAAATGTCCCCAGTCTTGATGTTTGCTTAAACATTTTCTTAAATTAAATAAAGAGTGTGGTGAATGAACATCCAAGCTGTTAATTTTCTGGGCTCTGCGTTGGCTGAAGATGGTAAAGCAAGATGTTGGGAAAATTTTCAACAGCTTCCGGTGATGCTGGTTCATCCACAGCCCACTCTTTGGACTTCAACACAAATTATCTGATTTTTCTAACTGCATCCTTGAATTTTGTTCAGTTTTGTTGTTTTTCAATTGCCAGGTCCTGTCGAACTCTTCACAACCCCATGGACTGCAGCAGACCAGGCCTCCCTCTCCCCAACCATCTCCTGGAGTTTTCCCAAGTTCATATCCATTGCATTGGTGATGCCATCCTACCGTCTCATCCTCTGTTGAGCTCTTCTCATCCTGCCTTCAATCTTTCCCAGCATCAGGGTCTTTCCCAATGAGTCGGTTCTTCACATCAGGAGGCCAAAGTATTGGGTCTTCAGCTTCAGCATCAGTCCTTCCAATGAGTATTCAGTGTTGATTTCCTTTAGGATGGACTGGTTTGATCTATGTTAGTATATGTGTAAAAGATACTATAAGCTCAGGTACTTTCCAGAATTCTCTACCTTCTCTGGTTCAGCTTTGCCAACTAGATTTTTTTTTTTAATTGAATACAAGAGTATTAAAAGGAGACAGAAACCACTGTCAATGTGATAGGAATCTGCAACTCCCATTGGGTGAATGCCTTCACACAAACCCCCACGCAGACAAGGCTCTCCTCCTCTCAAAGCCCTGAAGACCTGCCCACAGAGTTACATCTTGACTCATGAATTTTTTTTTCACCATGTCTTCTCCTTCCTGAAACCTTTCCCATCCCCCTCTCCATCCTGCCCCTTTAGGTTGTCACAGAGCCCTGGATTGAGCTCCCTGTGTCACACAGCAAATTCCCACTTACTATCAACACTTCCTAATGCTATACACAAGAATAAACTCAAAACAGATTAAAGATTTACATGTAAGGCCAGAAACTGTAAAGCTTTCAGCAGAAAACATAGTACTCTCTTTGACAAATATCACAGCAAGATCTTTGACCCGCTTCCTAGAGTAATGGAAATAAAAACAATAGTAAACAAATGGGAGTTAATTAAACTTAAAAGCTTCTGCACAGCAAAGGAAACAATAAACAAGATTAAAAGACAACCCTCAGAAAGGGAGAAAATAACTGCAAAGGAAATAATTGACCAAGGATTAATCTCCAAAATATACAAGCAGCTCATTCAGGCAACCAGATTTTTGACTTGCCTTATCAAGGTTTATGCTTTTCCATGGTGCCCAACATGTACATATTATATTCATATTAAGTATACACTTAATAAATAACTGATAATCAGTTGTTTTAAGAGTACAACAGAGATTTTAAAGGAGTGGAAGGTAGTATATGTGTGAAGATACAACTACCATTCCTGTGGAGTGCTGCTTCTCACACTTTATCTGGTGTGAAGACAAGAAGAATCTGAAGACAGATTCACTCGCTTTTTATTTTAGAAAACATTATATTTGATTAATTATTAAGAATTTATCATGGGCTTCCTTGTTGGCTCAGATGGTAAAGAAACCACCTGCAATGCAGGAAACTTGGGTTCGATCCCTGGGTTGGGAAGATCCCCTGGAGGAGAGCATGGCAATCCACTCCAGTATTCTTGCCTGGAGAATTCCCATGGACAGAGGAGCCTGGCAGACTACAGTCCATGGAGTCACAAAGAATTGGACATGACTGAGTGACTAAGCACACAGATTGAGAATTTATCATGCCATTTTCTTAGAATTTAGAACATTCTCAAGTTAATAATACAGGTGACCCTTGCATAACACAAAGGGTTTATGAGCATCTTCTTCCTTCACCCCACTCCCCTAGCAGAAGATCTGAGTATAATTCATAGTCTGTTCTCCTTACCTTAGCTCCTCCTCATCTTTTTCCAAGTAAAAAGTGTTAGTCACTCGGTCATGTCCAACTCTTTACTACCCCATGGATTATATAGCCCACTAGGCTCCTGTGTCCATGGAATTTTCCAAGCAAGAATACTGGAGTTGGTAGTCATTCCCTACTGCAGGGGATCTTCCTGATCCAGGAACAGAACCCAGGTCTCCTGCACTGCAGGCAGATTCTTTACCATCTGAGACGCCAGAGAAGTCCCCAAGTTTACACATCCATGGGTTAAAAATTCTCCAATTAAGTGGAACTGGGCAGTTCAAATCCTTGTTGATCAAGGATCCATTGCACATAATAGTACTTTTATCATGTATGTGGTGTGTTGTTTTCACATGGTTAGCAGAAAAATTAATACATGTGCATAACTCATCCAGTTACTCAAAGCTTATTCAACTGGTGAGTCAAACATGGTTTTTAAGTTTTGTCAACTGTCATATCTTCTCGTTGTACTTTTTAACATGAAATACTGGACTGTTATTTATTTTGTTCAAAAGATAATTCAGAGTTTAGGTATATATATTCACAGACCATGCTACCCAAGTAGCTCACTTGAGTTTATTGAAAACTCAGGAAAGTTTGGTTGTGTTTTGTTTGGTTTTGTGTGTGAGTGTATACTCAGTTGTGTCCGACTCTTTGTGACCCCATGAACTATATAGCTCATCAGGCTCCTCTGTCCAAGGGATTTCTCAGGCAAGAATACTGGAGTGGGTTGCAATTTCCTTCTCCAGGGGATTTGCCCAGACCAGAGATTGAACCAGTTTTCTACACTGGCAGGAGGATTCTTTACCACTGAACCAATGGAGAAGCCACCGAAAAGGAAAAGTTTAAATAGTGCTAAAATATTTGAGATTTCTGTTTTTATTTTATCAAGTGCATAGAGCAAGGGTCAGTAAGCTACCCTTGGGACAAAGCTGACTTGCTGTGTGTTTTTGTTAATAAAACTTTGTGGGTTCACAGTCATGCCTGTTTGTTCGTGCTGTCTATGAATGCTTTCATACGGCAATGACTTGAGTTGAGAAGTTGGGAGCAAAGTTACGGGGCCTGCAAAGATGAATATATTGCCCAATTGGCTCACTGCAGTAACAAGTGTGCCAAGTCACGAATTAAATGATTTATTAATTGAACTTCAACAAAAGCTCTAGAATTTTTGATTTGTGTGAATGAAATACTCAGGCTTTTAGCTGAATATAGATTGAGGATATAGCTTTATCTTTATTTGGACTAGAAAACATAATAGAAAAATCAGCAAATCACTTAATAATTTCATCTAGGCTATCAGTAATATTGCTATGATACAGGCATTTAATTGGAAAAGCTAACCTGTACAGGGATCTCACAGCTCACAGTTGCCAACCACTGGTTTACATCCTTTATCTGTACTTTTTAATTTAAGCACTCAATCAATCCTTTCAGGTATCCTCACTTTACACAAGAGGAGCAGTGGTTAGAAAAGGTAGAGAACTTGGAAACAGTCACATAGTATTGGCAGAGCTGAATTTAAACTCAGGAAATATTTGCCCCAGAATCCACATTCTTATCTATCACACTCCATCTATTAGCATATGTGCTCATGTAAGACTGTATTTGTTGCCATATAGCATATTAATTTTATTATTATATATTCTCCATATTAATTTTATTTATATGTAGACCACAACTAATGCTTTAGTGGCCCATGTTTAAACAAAGAGGTCCTCTCTGTACCTGTAACTATGGGAAATAGTTGCTAGAATGTGTTTCATGTTATCTGCTCATTGTTTGAAATACTGTAATCTTAGACACAAATAGAGAATAGTTAACTAAGTAAATATCCTTGAACATTGTGCTGAAGATAGTTTCAATGTACTCCTTTTGAGACAAGGGTGAAAAAAAGAAAGGGATCTTGGTTGAGAAAATGAAGTAAAAAGGTACAATTAAATAAAATTATAGGTAGGACTTTATGTAATCATCTCACTGAAAATTACAGGGTTTCACCAACCTGTGTAAAGAAACGTTTTACCAGAAATGTTTTTTCAACTTCTCTTTGGTAGTATATTAACAGTTATACAGTGGTGATGTGATCCAGAATTGAAATAATTATGGTATAAAGTTAGGCTAAAAATACACATTCACTCCAGGTATTTGGTAAGTAAGGCAAAAGAAAGGTATAAAATTTAAAGGCTTCAGGCTTCCTTTTCACTTTGTGGCTTGGCTTTAGCATTTGAAAAATTTTCCCCCAGGCTAGGGTGAGGATTTGATCTCCTTCTTTAAGGAGCTTAGTGACTGTGTCACAGTCAATATCCCATGGCATTACTATACATTTCAAACTGAAATATTTTAAACTACTGGAATTATGAAATAACTCTATTCCAATTAACAATAGGAATCTAGATTTTAGAAGTTTTTGGGCAAAGTAGTCACTTATAAAAGACAATCTGTGTACTTAGTCTGAGTGGATGGAAAATCAAAATAACATATATTAGTCTCTCCTTTCTCTCTAGTAACTTCATCACCAAAAACATCTCACCACTGAACACTCTTCCATACTGTGAATATAATTATACAATTACTTATAGATCAAAATCTTTAAACAACAGGGAAAATAAGAAATTTTTGTATTAAAAGAGGTAACCCAGGTAGTTCCCATCGGTCCTGCTTGAGTCTGTAGTTGATCAGTCCCTATGTTGTTTCCTACTTTTTGTGACCCCATGGACTGCATCATGCCAGGTTTCCCATCCTTCACCACCTCCCAGATTTTGCTCAGGTTCACTTCCATTGAGTCAATGATGCCATCCAACCATCTCATCTTCTATTGACCCCTTCTCCTCTTGCCCTAAATCTTTTCCAGTATCAAAGTACTTTCCAATGACTTGATTCTTCACATCAGGTGGCCAGAGTCTTGGAGCTTCACCTTTAGCATCCATTCTTCCAATGAAAATTCAGGGTTGATTTCCTTTAGGATTGACTGGTTTAATCTCCTTGCTGTCTAAGGGACTCTCAGAAGTCTTCTCCAGCAACACGCTTTGAAGGCATCAATTCTTCAGTGCTCAGCTTTCCTGATGGTTCAACTCTCACAACCTCACGTGACTACTGGAAAAACCATAGCTTTGACATTCTGAACTTGTTGGCAAAGTGATATCTCTGCTTTTGAATATGCTGTCAACTTTACCCCCAAAGAGCAAGCATCTTTTAATTTCATAGCTGCAGTCGCTATCCACAGTGATTTTAGAACCCAAGAAAATAAAATGTCACTGTTGCCAGTTTTTCCCCCATCTACATGCCATGAAGTGGTGGACTAGATGCCATGATCTTACTTTTCTGAATGCTGAGTTCTAAGCTAGGTTTTTCATTTGCCTCTTTCATCCTCATCAAAAGGCTCCTGGTCAGATCAAAACATATCAATATGTCCTGTATTCCCACCCATCTTCTCTCTTCATCTTTGGTATCTTCTCTTACTGAGGCATGCCCAGTCCTGAAAGACCGATTCCATTGTCTTCTGACTTTTTCAAGAGCTTTTCTACTTTGGCTGTTACCATTTTTCTGAACCATCCTTTTCTAAAGGATCTTTCATATCACAACCAACCTTATTTCCAATTTTTAAAAAAGTCTCTTGATCTTCAATTACTTTTTCAGTTACTCTACCATTGCTTCAGTTACTCTACCATACTCATTTTTCTCCAGTGAAATATTGAATCATCTCATCTCTTTTTCACACATTAAATAGGCACATAAACACCTCTTGGAAGCCAGGGGCAGAAAGAGAAGACGGATTACAAGGCAGGATGATTCTGAGAACTGGAAAACCATCAAGGACCAGGACTTCTTTCTGTCGATATCTTGTTTTGTGTTGCCTCTATGTCTGTTTATTTTCTTAGATGTGTTTAAAGTTTCCTTTTCCCCCCATAACTCAGTTGGTAAAGAATATGTCTGTAATGCAGGAGACCCCAGTTCAATTTCTAGGTCAGGAAGATCCGCTGGAGAAGGGATAGGCTATCTACTCCAGTATTCTTGGGCTTCCCTTGTGGCTCAGCTGGTAAAGAATCCACCTACTATGTGGGAGACCTGGGTTAGATCCCTGGGTTGGGAAGATCCCCTGGAGAAGGGAAATGCTACCCACTTCAGTATTCTGGCCTGGAGAATGTCACAAAGAGTCGGACACAACTGAGTGACTTTCACTTTCACTTTTTTTCACTTTCTCTCTATCAGACAACAATGAGGTATAGAGAAGATTTTTGGAAATATTTTGCCTGTTAAAATAGGTAAAACTCTTGGCCTGGACTTTTTAAAGAAAACTCACCTTGTAGATCAGCAATATGCCTCAAGGTTTCTGAAATAAGATCTGTGTGTTTCCTCTGAAGATGTCTCTAAGCAGAAACTGGCTAGATAGGGACCTATGTCTTATTACAGTTATTTATGTCCTCAAAAGACCAGCTTTCATGGACAATTTTTCAGAGATTTTTTCATAGATTTTCATATAGAACATAATATAAGCAAGAACACTGAAGGCTCAGAGGAAAATATACAGTATATTTTATCGAAATGAGACATATAGTGCTGAGCTACAAAGATTTTTATCAGGAAGATGATTGTTAGATGGAAGCATTCCACAAAAATCGACATATCATCCCGCACGTAATGGCTTACCTCTGAACTGACTTTGCTTATTGCTGATAAATATCCTTTAACAGATTCTTTAGTGTTATGTTAAATACATAGACTCTGCATCTAGGAAGTATGAGGCTTCACATTCTTACCTTGCCACTTAGTAGCTATATTATTTGGGGCAAGTTACTTAACCCCTTTGTGCCTGATGTTATTCATCAGTGAAAGGGAACTGTATGGGAATTACTTGCATCTAGAAAAGCAGTTGTTGTTAACTATTAATATCGCTTGTCACTCTATATCTGAAAATATTGTTTATTAATATTATGCCTTACTATTAAATTATCAAATAAAATCCTAGGTTAATAGACTATTTCCCTCAGAATTTTAAAGACAGTATTATATGCTTTTCCAGCGTCTTTGTTGCTAACAAAAATCTGCAAAAATAGCAGGAAATATGTCTTGTTTTCCTTTGGTGGGTTTAATGATTTTCATTTTCTTGTAAAAAATGCATGCAATATATTATTTAATATGATGGTGAGGTAAATTACATATATACTGTTGTCCTTTTTTCTTGTAGTAAGAAAGCTTAACATGTGATCTATCCTTTTTTAATAATTTTTTTAAGTGCAAAATATTGGTTTGTTAATTACAGGCAATATGTTTATAGCTGATCTCTAGAAATTGTTCAATTTTGCATAAATGAAACTATACCCATTGAACAATTCTCAATTTCTCCCTCTTCCCAGCAGCTGACAACCACCAATCTACTCTCCACTTTTTTTTGCTATTTTAGATTCCTCACATAAGTGAGATCATGAAGTATTTGCCCTTTTGTGACAGGTCTGTTTTACTCTTCATTATGTCCTCCAGGTTCACCCATGTCAAAAATGGTATCGTTTCCTTCTTTTGTAAGGCTTAATACTAAGATTCCATTACATGTATATAATACTTTTCCCTTATGCATTTAACTGTCAGTGGAAATTTGGATTGTTTCCATATCTTGACTATTGTGAATAATGCTGAAATGAACATGAGAAGATATTTCTTTTTTTTTTTTTTTTGAGAAGATATTTCTTGAAGACCCTAATATAAATTCTTTGGAAATAGACCCAGAGATGAGTTTGATAAAAATGATAGTTCTATTAACTAAGTTTTCTGAAGAACTCCTATACTGTTTTTCCATGGGCTTTAACAAGGATCTGCAGTCCTCATTACATGACATTTAATAAATTGTTATAGAAGCATAATTATTTCTGTTTTCTCCCATTTCCAAAGGCTTAGTATTGGCCAAAGGATTTGCTAATTACAAACACATGAATCAGTTCAATTCAGTCGCTCAGTTGTGTCTGACTCTTTGCAACCCCATGGACTGCAGCACTCCAGGCTTCCCTGCCCATCACCAAGTCCTAGAGATTGCCGAAACACATGTTCATCTATTTCGTGATGCCACCCAACCATCTTATCCTCTGTCATCCCCTTCTCCTCCTGCCTTCAATCTTTCCCAGCATCAGGGTCTTTTCCAATAAGTCAGTTCTCTACATCAGGTGGCCAAAGTATTGGAGCTTCAGCTTCAGCATCAGTCCTTCCAATGAATATTCAGGACTGATTTCCTTTAGAATTGACTGATTTGATCTCCTTGCAGTCCAAGCGACTCTCAAGAGTCTTCTCCAACACCACAGTTCAAAAGCATCAGTATTCGGCTCTCAGCTTTCTTTACAGTCCAGTTCTCACATCCATACATGACCAGTGGGAAAACCATAGATTTGACTATATGGAACTTTGTCAGCAAAGTAATGTCTCTGCTTTTTAATATGCTGTCTAGGTTGGTCATAACTTTTCTTCCAAGGAATAAACATCTTTTAATTTCATGGCTGCAGTCACCATCTGCAGTGATTTTGGAGCCCCCCAAAATAAAGTCTGTCACTGTTTCCTTTCTTTCCCCATCTATTTGCCATGAAGTGATGGGACCGGATGCCATGATCTTCGTTTTCTGAATGTTGAGCTTTAAGCCAACTTTTTCACTCTCCTCTTTCACTTTCATTAGGAGGCTTTTTAGTTCCTCTTCACTTTCTGCCATAAGGGTGGTGTCATCTGAGGTTATTGATATTTCTCCCAGCAATCTTGACTCCAGCTTGTAGTTCATCCAGTCCAGCATTTCACATGATGTACTCTGTGTATAAGTTAAACAAGCAGGGTGACAATATACAGCCTTGTTTTCTTCTATTTCTTTGCATTGATCACTTAGGAAGGCTTTCTTACCTCTTCCTGATATTCTTTGGAACTCTACATTCAGATGGCTATATATTTCCTTTTCTTCTTTGCCTTTAACTTCTCTTCTTTTCTCAACTATTTGTAAGGCCTCCTCAGACAACCATTTTGCAGTTTTTCCTTTCTTCTTCTTGGGGATGGTTTTGATCTTGGCCTCCTGTACAATGATATGAACCTCCGTCAATAGTTCTTCAGGCACTCTGTCTATCAGGTCTAATCCCTTGAATCTATTTGTTACTTCCACTGTTTAATTGTAAGGGATTTAATTTATGTCATACCTGAATGGTCTAGTGGTTTTCCCTACTTTATTCAATTTAAGTCTGAATTTTACAATAAAGAGTTCATGATCTGAACCACAGTCAGCTCCTGGTCTTGTTTTTGCTTATTGTATACAGCTTTTCCATCATAGGCTGCAAAGAATATAATCAATATGAATGACATTATATTATAAACACATGAATGACATTATCTAAAACCTTGAAAAACTTAGCATTTTATGAGGAAGGTAAGCACCTCTGTGATTACTAGACTACACATACTTGGCGTGTGTGTGTGTGTATGTGTGTGTGTGAGTTACTTAGTCTTGTCCAATTTTTTGCGACCCCATGGACTGTAGTCTGCCAGGCTCCTCTGTCAAAATTCTCCAGTCAAAAATACTGGAATGGGTTGCCGTTTCCTTCTCCACACATACTTGGTAAACTTGGTAAATAAACACCTGGACACTGCAATAGAAAAGTACAAATATAAAAGAAGTAATGGAAAATGTTGCCTATAACAATTGAGGAAGATCTCACTGGCTCAAATTTTAATTTTTATTCCTTATCAAGTACTCTTCCTTTTAATATTTTGGGTGATGACACAGAAAGGACAGACCAAACAATTCTGTTGCCTACTGAAACGTGATGGTTGTCTCCAGAAAAACAAAAAACAAAAAACATGTGTGTTTGTTTGAGTTGTGAACTAATCTAAATGCTCTTCTCATGGAACAACTTTTTCACCTGAAAAAAGAACTGACAAGCAAACGGTGACTTTTCAGACCTGAATTCCTGACAGATGTTTCTCAACAATGAACAAGATGAGACTATTACTCAAGGAAAATAACTGAGAGCATTTGAGGCCAATAATAAAATCTGAACTTTCAAGTGTAGTTAAGATTTTGGAAAATGTATGTCAATTACTATCAGCTTCCAAATGTTTAAGGACTTTCCTAGTGAGATTATCAGTGATGCTGACAAATGTGATTTTTGATATTACATGAAGAAATGTGTTAATATTTGGACAGCCAACATAGCTGAAGGATCTCATGATTTCTAAATGATCATTGCATGGTGTTAACAGAATCTCTCAATGGGCAAAAGACCTATTTAAGGTACAAAAGCACACTATTTTAAAACCACTAATAGATTTTAATGAAGCAGAGTGCAAACAGTTAATTGATATGATTTCAGGTTTCATATTGAAACTAGTCATGTGAATTTTGGTGTGGTAACAAAAGAAATATCCACAATTATGTGAAAGACTATTAACATTCTTTCTTGCCTATTAGATATCTATGTGTTTCTTCATTTACTCTAACCAAAGCCACAGACTGGTTGCCAGACATTAAAGAGATTTTCAAAAATGCAAAATTATAATACTCTGTATTACTCTTTTGACTATTATTTTTTNNTATTACTTTGAAATGAATAATAAAAACACTTAAGTCTCAGTTTTAATAATTAATGCAGCAAATATTGAAACATAAATCACCAAGAGTTCTTTGTGGTCCTTAACAATTTTTAATTTTTGTATAGGATCCCTGATAATAGAGGTGGGAGGGGGGTTCAGGATTGGGACCGTGTGTACACCCGTGGTGGATTCATGGTGATGTATGGCAAAACCAATACAATATTGTAAAGTAAAAAGTAAATAAATAAATAAAATAAAATCTGAAAAAAAAATCTGTTGACTTCCATAACATTACATATAAGGTTTTGTTGCCAAGGCTGCTAGTTCCTCTGTTCCTGTTATCTATGTAAACACACTGAAACTGGAAACCACCGATTATATTCTAAATATTTTTTAGAAACTGAAACAATGTGAGATTATGACTACTTTTTTTTTTGCTACCTGATAGATGGCCATTTAAATTTAAGTATTCGTATTCTGTTTTACCTGTTTTATTCTGGTTGATGTCAAATTCTGTGCTTCTGTTTCAAAGGTATCCATTGAAAAGTTTCAAGGACCAGCTTTATTGACTTCTGAATGACTTTATATTGTTGATGTGATGTTATAGGTAAGTGATAGAAGTGATATATCAAATTCAATAAACCTAAATATGGATTTGGTGGCTCAAACAGTTAAGAATCTGCCCATAATATGGGAGCCCTGGGTTTGATCCATGGGTCAAGAAGATCCTCTGGAGAAAGGAATGGCTACCCACTCTGGTATTCTTGCTTGGAAAATCCCATGGACAGAGGACCGTGGTGGTCTATGGTCTGCAATTCTCAAAGAGCAGAATAAGACTGGGCAACTAACACCTTTTTTTTTTTTTCTCCAAAAGCATGATTGCTAATTTAGAATAATATTTCAACATATGTTTGAAACTTAATGAGTATTTGTTTACAGCCCAACAAAGTGTAGGTGGGAATATATGGAACTGCAGAAAGGAAACTGTTAGGTATGAAATATATCATTTTCCCCTCTGACCCTTATTTGAGATTCTTTCAAAGGAGTGACAATTTATAAAGTATGTGTAATGAATCATGTTGGACATTACAATGCTAAATTCAGAAGCAAACAAAAATTATGAAATGATATGTAAATTGATCAATTGGTTCAGCATAAAAAGTACATAAATTATTGGAGGCTAGTATAGCAACATGCAGAATAATTCTGTCAATTCCCAAGTATTTTGGCTAGTGAAGTGAAGAAATAAATCATTCCATATTAAAGAATATATAGTAATTTTCTTCTGCTCTCAAGGAAAAATAACAAAAACATATATCACAACACAACAATAAAGTTTCCCCAGAGAGGGATCATTTTTCAGAAACTAAAACTGTAATTGATTTTTAAAAATACACCAGGCACATGGAGAGCAAAAATACAGAAAGAGGCGATCATGATAGATGGTTATGTATGTGCCTCCCATTAAATCTGTATTTGAAATAACCTAGATAAAGGTGGACATTTTTCTCCTTAATATTATATAGTTTTATATTTTCACTTTACTTCTTGTTTGTACAGCTTATAATGTGTGCGTTGAAGGGGAAGCTTGGCATCCAGGTTTCGATGTGAAAAGATTATACGTTTTCTATTTTTAGCATGTTAAAAGTAGCAGCATGTCAGCTAGAATGAAAAGAAAAAGGCAGCAGTGTGTTGTATGGGTAATAGCTGTGTCAATGCCCAGCAGCAAAAAGATCACCAGGAACTTACCTGCAGCTGAACAAGTTGGTTTCTTACAAATTGAAACAAGGGGAAATGCACACCATGGGCCACTCTGGAGTGTCCCAGCAAGAAGGTTTTAACAGGATTTGGGCTTGAGTTGGATGATCCTTGGGAGGGTTTAAGGAAGTGGGGCTTTGCTATGAATTGTATGCTATCATAAGGTGAGGCTACTGCTGTGATCAGGTATCTTAATAAACTTTATCTAGAAGAAAGAAAGACTAAACTGAAATTTATATGTGACTGGTTAAAAAACAATAGCCAGTATAAGGAGATGTTTGGTACCTTTTTTCATTTGGACAACATCCATGGTTTTGTGTGTGTGTGTGTGTGTGTATCCATCATAGTCACAAAGTGGCTTTTTCTGATATTGATATTCTGTGAAATCGTTAATGTTCAAGAGCAGAACACTGATATCTAGCAGTGGGTCCCAGACAGCTTGCAGGAATACCAAGACTTGGCTCATCCATCTATACATCCAACTTTTCTTAGATAACCATAGATATACATAGCCATAGATGATTTTTCAACTTAATTTAGTTTCTTTTCTTAATTTCTACTACATTAGAAAAAATGAACTTATTAATACAATTCCTTCACCTCCCTCACACAGAGCTAAATTTTCAGAAAGCATGAGTTTGGAATAAGGAAGAGATTGTTCAGTGAAAACTACTTTCAGATTTCTGTTACACAAAGGTGCTGTTGAGTGGGGTCTTAATAAATTATTGGTTAACACCAAGCAGAAGTTTTATATATATGAAGATTCTAAGAAAAATCTTCCAAGTTCTTGGAAGTGATAGAAATTGTGGCTAGAGCCGAGAATTCAAAGGAGGAAGCAAAATTTACAGGGGCCACTGAACTTGGCCATTCTCTAGCCCAGACTTTCTTACCATTATCACTGTGTTTATCATGACTTTACACTCTGTGAGGCAGACTCTTGATCTAAAAGGAAGACTTATATCTCTATGTAACTATCATCTCTGTAGTTGGAAACGTCAGAAAGTGTATCTTTAGAAGGAATAGTGATTTTTCTGCTTTTCAGAAAATAGTTTATTATTCACCCTCCATACTCTCACCCTTCAACCATGATTGTTCCAACCATCTGTTGGAACAATGCTAACTTTCTCTTGTTCAAGTAACCAGGGCTTAAGGGCATTATACCTTCCAATTTTTCTATGTATATAACACACCTGTGCATTTTGTTCTTTCATTCATGGTACTAAGGACTTTTGATCACTCTTTAGTAATAACAGCCAAGTCTATGTATTTGTTCACAAAAGGGTGGCTTTGCAAGTGGATCCTTCTTGTAGACAGTCTACAGCAACTTTATTTTTTTTTAATTTAATTTTTTTTTAATTTTTATTTTAACTTAGTTTACTTTACAATACTGTATTGGTTTTGCCAAACATTGACATGAATTTACCACGAGTGTACATGCGTTCCCAAACATGAATCCCCTCCCACCTCCCACCCCATACCATCTCTCTGGGTCCTCTCCATGCACCATCCCCAAGCATCCTGCATCCTGCATCGGACATAGACTGGCGATTTGTTTCTTATATGATAGTATACATGGTTCAACGCTGTTCTCCCATCTCATCCCACCCTCTCCCTCTCTCTCTCCCCCAGAGTCCAAAAGTTCACTCTATAGATCTGAGTCTCTTGTTGTCTCGCATACAGGGTCATCATTACCATCTTTCTAAATTTTGCTCTTGATAATAAAAAGAACTGTGAGGGACTTCCCTAATGGTCCAGAGATGAAAGCTTCACCTCCCAATGCAGGGAGTGAGGGTTTGATCCCTTGTTGGGGAGCTGAGATCCTGCATGCCTCTGGGCGAAAAATCCAAAGCATAAAACAGAAGCAATATTGTAACAAACTCAACAAAGACTGTAAGAAAAATTCACCAAAAAAACCAGTGAAAATCAACTTTCATAACATTTAGATTTCTAAAAGATGCATTTAAAGGAAAACTGTATGCATGAGATTAGGTTCCCTGTTTGACTATATTGGAGTGAATACATTCCTCTAGGACCCAGTGCATGTGAATGAATAGAGGGAAGAATAAACAAAAAATTCGATTAAAAATTAATGAGATCTACATTTTGTTTGCTTTTTAATTTAGCTCTTGTAATATAATTATTGTAAAGCTTATGTTAACTTCCAACTAGAACTGAGGTCCCAATTTGAGATTCGGCGACTATAAGCAGAACATTCAAATGAAGTCAATAGTATTGAAGTTTTGGATTAATTAGTTTGAGAAGACTTGCTAATTTGGAGAATTTTTCAGACAGTCACATTGTGAAAGTTATAATCAAGATGTGAAATCTAAAGTCAAAGATAATCATCCTTTACTGCAGAAATGTCAAACATGAGCTGAGTGATTTAGATGCTAACGTCTCTTCTTCCTTGGTATTTATCCTTGAATAAATCCTCTTAAACATATGTTTTAAAGTTTTCAGAGTAATTGAGGTACTCTCAGTGAGAAACACAGTTTGTACCCTGTTGTATTCTTTGGCTGGGTGCCTTTTCAGGTATTTTCTCTCAAGTTTTGGGCCAAAATGGAATCTCTGATGTTTCAATAAGTTTGGAGAGAAAAATTTGATCAGGAACATAAGGATATGGGTCAATTTGGTTAGAAGACCAAAAGTAACAGAAGCAGGCTCAATTCATTTCACGTTTGTTTGTTGCTTTTGAAATTATTCCCTTTGCATTTTCCAATAGTTTTGATTCAGAAAGAAAATATAAATATTGCTTTAAAATTTTGTTCTTTTATTAATTTTTGAAATAAAACATTATTGGACTATAGTTGATTCACAATCACACACAATTGTTAGTTTCAGGTGTAAAGCAAAGTGATGCAGATATATACGTATTATCTCATCATCCTTTTTTTAGATTCTTTTTTCATATGTGAAATACTGGTTTTAGATTTTCAACATGTTGGATACTCAGGAGCTCTCCATTTTTTTTCCAAGAACTAAAATTCAGGCTAGACAAGACTTAATATACTAAATAAAAGGAAACTAAATAAAAGATCAGGAAACAAAAAGAAAGAAATATTGACCGATTTTCTTGTTGTTGTTCAATCATTAAGTTGTGTCTGACTCTTTGTGACCACATGGACTATAGACTACCAGGGTCCTCTGTCCTCCTATCTCTTAAAGTTTGCACAAATTCACACCCAGTGAGTTGGTGATGCTATCCAACTGCCCCATCCTCTGTCACTTCCTTTCCCTTTGGCCTTCAATCATTCCCAGTATCAGAGTCTTTTCCAATGAGTGGCCTCTTTGCATCAGGTGGCCAAAGTATTGGAGCTTCAATTTCAGCATCAATCCTTTCAATAAATATTCAGGGTCAATTTCCTTTAGGATTTACTGCTTTGCTATCCTTGCTGTCCAAGGGAGTCTTAAGAGTCTTCTCCACACCACAGTTTGAAAGTATAAATTCTTTGGGCCTCAGCCTTCTTTATCGTCCAACTCTCACATCCATACATGACTACTGGAAAAACCATAGCTTTGACAATACAGATTTTGTCTGCAAAATGATGTCTCAGTCAGTGATGACTGACTTTCTAGACAAAATTAATAGCATTAAGACAACAGAAAAGAATACATGCCTGTGTTTGTCATTTGAAGGGCTGTCTAAGGCTATGGTTTTTCCAGTAGTCATGCATGGATGTGAGAGTTGGACTATAAAGAAGCCTGAGTGCTAAAGAATTGATGCTTTTGAACTGTGGTGTTGGAGAAGACTCTCAAGAGTCCCTTGGGCTGCAAGGAGATCCAACTAGTCCATCTTAAAAGAAATCAGTCCTGAGTGTTCATTGGAAGGACTGATGGTGAAGCTGAAGCTCCAATATTTTGGCCACCTGATGCGAAGAGCTGACTCATTTGAAAAGACTCTGATGCTGGGAAAGATTAAAGGCAGGAGGAGAAGGGGCTGACAGAGGATGAGATGGTTGGATCACATCACTGTCAAAAGAGATGAGTTTGAGTAAACTCATGAGTTGGTGATGGACAGGGAGCCCTGGCATCCTATGGTCCATGGGATCACAGAGTCAGACACGACTGAGCGACTGAACTGAACTGAACTAGTCATGAAAGCAACTTATTAAAGATGTTATGAATATGCATGCTTTTTTCACAGATGCATCTATTTCATCATTTAAAAATTACACTTCAACATTTGTAAAATACTGTAGTCAGCAGAGCAATCTATACTCTCCTGCACTAATAAATATTTGTGAAGTTGGAATGTAGCAATTAGTCAATAAGCAAATGAATACCAACATCATTCACTCATCATCAGACTCTGGATATGAATTTCTCAGACTGAATTGCCTGAAATTACTCTGGTATTAGCTTTGCTTTGTGGTTTCAGAGCTCATGTATTGTCATTTTTCAGGAGCAGGATGAAGTATATTTTCCATTCAACTTTTGACCTCATTGTATTTTTCCCTTTTTTGTTAAACAAATCAATACTTCCTTGGATGTAGGGGATTGATTTTATGGTTTACCTACTGTCCGTGACCTATATTTCAGATGAACTATAGTTTTACCCATTTGAAAACTGTCATGCATTCATCAGTTGAGATAAAGCAAGCAAATACATGCAGAAATATGAAAGACAATAGCTTTCTTTCTCTTTAGAAGAAGCATTATTTTCTCATTACTCCCTGATGGGTTATTTTCTAGGCATATTTACTTCAATTTCTGGTATTGGTTACAGAGTTTATGAGCTGCTGACCCGTATGCCTGTGTGATCAACTTCATTGTCTGTTACATTCCTAGTTCTCTGTATGCTTCTATGTGGAGAACTATTATCTAGGAGTTTCTCTGGTGGATGAAGGTAGCAACTATGAAGTATGTCCCAGAGACTTCAAAATTCAGATGAATTTGGCTCACTCTTTTCTCTGCCTAATATTTTACTTGCACATTTTCTAGACTTCCTAGTTCCCTGTGTCATTTAGTGTAGTTAGCTTTACACTTTTCAGGCTAAACCAATTAAATTGCAAACTCAGACTCAGGGGTCAAATGTTGTTTATTTCTGTATCACCTAAATTGCCCAGACAATGACTGACATTTGGGCATTGATCCACAAATGTTGATTGGAAAACAAATAATGATTTTTTTTTTTCTATCTAATGAAGTTTGTTTCTATGAAATGAGGTTTGTTAAAGCAAAGACCTAGTGTTCTGCCATGTGCTACCTGTCTTTCCATAGTATCCTGTGCATTGTGGTCAATAAGTGAATATTAATGATTGAAGTTGGTAGATTTTACTGTGATCTGCCTTTCTAAATGAGCAGTCATTAACTTCTGATTTTGAGAAGAAAGTTCCTCCATGTGTTTTCCTGATCTGCCCTGAAATTTGTTGTTGTTCAGATGCTTAGTCATATCCAGTTCTTTGTGACCCCATGGACCCCATGGACTACTACCATATAAGCACACCAGGCTTCCCTATCCTTCACCATAGCCAGGACTGTGCCCAAACAAATGTCCATTGAGTCAGCGATGCCATCCAACCATCTCATCCTGTCGTCGCCTTCTCCTCCTGCCTTCAGTCTTTCCCAGCATCAGGGTATTTTCTAATGACTCAGTTCTTTGCATCATGTGGCCAAAGTATTAGAGCTTCAGCCTCAGCATCAGTCCTTTTCATGAATATTTAGGACTGATTTCTTCTAGGATTGATTGGTTGGATCTCCTTGTAGTTCAAGGGACTCTCAAGAGTCTTCAATACCACAGTTCAAAAGCATCAATTCTTTGGCGCTCAGCCTTCTTTATGGTCCAACTCTCTCATCCATACATGACTACCAGAAAAAAACACAGCTTTAATTATTCAGACCATTTTTGGTAAAGTAATGTCTCTGCTTTTTAATACACTGTCTTAACTTTTTCATAGTTTCTCTTCCAAGGAGCAAGCATCTTTTAATTGCATGGCTTCAGTCACCATCTGCAGTGATTTTGGAGCCCCCCAGAAATAAAATCTGTCACTATATCTATTGCTTCCCCATCGATTTGCCATGAAGTGATGGGACCAGATGCCATGATCTTTGTGTGTGTGTGTGTTTTTTTTTGGATTGTTGAGTTTTAAGCCAGCTTTTTCATTTTCCCTTTTCACCTTCATCAAGAGACTCTTTAGTTCCTCTTTTCTTTCTGCCTAAGGGTGGTGTCATATGCATATCTGAGATTACTGATGTTTTTCCCAGCAATATTGATTCCAGCTTGTGTTTCATCCAGCCTGGCATTTCACATGATGTACTCTGCATGTAAGTTAAGTAAACAGGGCCACAATATGCAAATTTGACATATTCCTTTCCCAATTTGGAACCAGTCTGTTATCCCATGTCCATTTCTAACATTGCTTCTTGACCTGCATACAGGTTTCTCAGGAGGTAGGTAAGGTGCTCTGGTAATCCCATCTCTTGAAGAATTTTCCACAGTTTGTTGTGGTCCACACAGTGAAATTCTTTAGTGTAGTCCATGAAGCAGAAGTAGACGTTTTTCTGGAATTCTCTTGATTTTTTGATGATCCAAGGGATATTGACAATCTGATCTCTGGTTCTTCTGCCTTTTCTAAATCCAGCTTGAACATCTAGAAGTTCTTAGTTCAAATACTGTTGAAGCCTGGCTTGGAGAATTTTGAGCATTACTTTACTAGCACGTGAGATGAGTGCAGTTGTGTGATATTTTGACCGTTCTTTGACATTGCCTTTATTTGGGATTGAAATGAAAGCTGGGCTTTTCCAGTCCTGTGGCCACTGCTGAGTTTTCTAAATTTGCTGGGATACTGAGTGTTGGCCTTTCACAGCATCATCTTTTAGGATGTGAAATAACTTTGCTGGAATTCCATCACCCCCACTAGCTTTCTTCATACTGATGCTTCCTAAGGCCCACTTGACTTAGGACTCCCGGATGTCTGGCTCCTGGTGAGTGATCATACCATGGTTATCTGGGTCACTGAGAATTCTTTTGTATGGCTCTTCTGTGTATTCTCGCTATGTCTTAATATCTTCTGCTTCTGTTAAGTCCAAACTGTTTCTGTCCTTTTGTCCCTATCTTTGCATGAAATGTTTCCTTCGTATCTCTAATTTTCTGAAGAGATCTCTAGTCTTTCTTTTTCTATAGTTTTTCTCTATTTCTTTCCATTGATCATTTAGGAAGGTTTTCTTATCTCTCCTTGCTATTCTTTGCAACTCTGCATTCAAACGGGTTTATCTTTCCTTTTCTCCTTTGCCTTTCACTTATCTTTAATAAACTTGAAATTGAAGACCATGAAATCATGAGACTGTCTTTAAAGTACATAACCGCAAGATACCTGGGTCAGGAAGATACCTGGGTCAGGAAGATCCCCTGGAGAAGGAAATGGCAACCCTCTCCAATATTCCTGCCTGGAAAATCCTATAGACAGAGGAGACTGGCAGACTACAGCCTGAGGTTCAGTTGGATACAACTGAGCATACCTGAAGAATAATTATGCTCTATCCGGCCCAGCACTTCATTGTAAATAGATGGGGAAACAATGGAAACAATGACAGACTTTCTTTTCTTGGGCTCCAAAATCACTGCAGATGATGACTACAGACATGAAATTAAAAGACGCTTGACCCTTGGAAGAAAAGCTATGACAAAGCTAGTGTTAGTCGCTCAGTTATGTCCAACTCTGATACCCCATAGACTGGGGCCTACCAGGCTCCTCTGTCCATGATATTCTCCAGGCAAAAATGCTTGAGTGGGTTGTTGTTTCCTTCTCTAAGTGTTCTTTCTGACGTGGGGATCGAACCCAGGTCTCCTGCACTGCAGGCAGATTCTTTACTGTCTGAGCCACCAGGAAAGCCCATGACAAAACTACTCAGTGTATTAAAAAGCAGAGACATTACTTTGTTAACAAAGGTCCATATAGTAAAAGTTATGGTTTTTCCATTACTCATGTATGGATGTAAGATTTGGACCATAAAATAGGCTGAATGCCAAAGAATTGATGCTTTTGAACTGTGGTGCTGGAGAAGACTCTTGAGAGTCCCTTGGACTGCCAGGAGATCAAACTAGTTAATCCTAGAGAAAATCAGTCCTGAATATTCCTTGGAAGGACTGAGGCTGAAGCTGAAGCTCCTATACTTTGACCACCTGATGAGAAGAACCTACTCATTAGAAAAGACTCTGATGCTGTGAAAGATTTATGGCAGGAGGAGAAGGGGACGACAGAGAATAAGATGGTTGGATGACATCACTGACTCAATGGACATGAGTTTGAGCAAGCTTCTGGGGATGGTGAAGGACAGGGAAGCTTGGCATGTGTAGTCCGTGATGTTGCAAAGAGTTGGAGACAACAGAGGGACTGAACAACAACAGCAAGAAATATCTATCTATTTTAGTCTCTCTAGGTTTTGGTAAACTAAATTTCTCAAGTTGTGCTAAATTAAATTAGGTGATGGAAGTTTATTAAGCAGTTAGATCCCTCCCAATATAATAAAATACTGAAACATTAATTACTGAACATTGCCTTCCTCTTACAGAGAAACTAAAGATCTTTTGTACTATTAATGAATATATTGGTGCTGACTGGAGATGGTCAAGTGGTAGAAATCCATTAAATCTTAATCAGCTAATATTTTTCATTGGAGCTTTCATAGGCACCAAATTGATATTTTCTTTACATTCTATATGTTCAGTTTTATCAAGAGAAAGCAATAGGGGATCAAAAACTTGTATTTCACTGTGTCAAGACAGTTTTGGGGGTAAAAAAGTGATATGGGTTCTACATAAGAGGTTTTAAAGGGGGTAAATGAGCTTAACTATTAGCAAAGTGACTAATAAATATCAATTTAGGGGTAAGTTCCTGGAAGTAAGTAAGGACTTTATCCTGGTACATACTTTTCTTCAAATACTGAGCATGAATTCTCCCAACTGCTGGTAGCCTTGTCTACTGAATGCTTGTAGCCCAGTTCTGCTCCAGGAACTGCCCTTGCCTGAGGGAAGCTCTGTTCCCCAAGTTAAATTCACTTCCTGGAGCCAGCCTGTATCCAATGACTTGATGTAGGAGTAAAAATTCATGGCATTCTGGCCTCGTTTTGAACAGGACAAGAGCATTCCCAGCTCCAGTTTTCCATAATGTTCAATTGAATTCTCTGCTGAAAGTTCCTCACTGTTCAATCTATCTGCCCAGTCCTACAGCACTAGCTACTTTCTCCTTTATAAACCACTTGCATGCAAACTTTAGACCTAGCATTTGTTTCCTGGTGTGTGTGTGTGTGTGTGCATGTGTTAGTCACTCAGTCATGTCCCAATCTTTGTGACCCCATGGATGGTAGGCTGCCAGGCTCCTCTCCGTAGAATTCTCCAGCAAGAATACTGGAGTAGGTCGCCATTTCCTTCTCCAGACTATTTCCTGGGAATCTTATAAAGATAATTGGTGCCAGTTATTGGCATAAGAAGGTGAGTTTCCATCCCTGAGTTGGAAAGATCCTCTGGAAAAGGGAATGGCAATCCATTCTAGTATTCTTGCCTGGAGAATTCCTCTGAGCCAGGTGGGCTACAGTGCATAGGGTTACAAAGAATCAAACGTTCAGTTCAGTTCAGTCACTCAGTCGTGTCCGACTCTTTGCGACCCCATGAATCGAGCACGTCAGGCCTCCCTGTCCATCACGAACTCCCGGAGTTTACTCAAACTCATGTCCATTGAGTTGGTGATGCCATCCAGCCATCTCATCCTCTGTCGTCCCCTTCTCCTGCCTCCAATCCCTCCCAGCATCAGAGTCTTCCAATGAGTCAACTCTTTGCATGAGGCGGCCAAAGTATTGGAGTTCCAGCTTCAACATCAGTCCTTCCAATGAACACTCAGGACTGATCTCCTTTAGAATGGACTGGTTGGATCTCCTTGCAGTCCAAGGGACTCTCAAGAGTCTTCTCCAACACAAGAGTTCAAAAACATCAATTCTTTGGCGCTCAGCTTTCTTCACAGTATAACTCTCGCATCCATACATGACCACTGGAAAAACCATAGCCTTGACTAGATTGACATTTGTTGGCAAAGTAACGTCTCTGCTTTTCAATATACTGTCTACGTTGGTCATAGCTTTCGAACGTTACTAAGCAACTATTCATTTTCACTTTCATTGGCATAAGAAGGTGAATTTATAAAGGGATTTTCAAGTTGGATTGTCCAGTGATCAGTTGGCAGTTGAAGTCTCATTCCTTTGGCAATATGGAGCCCTGATGGGTCGTGGCATGTGGTTGTGGTATGAACATTCAAGTTTCACTGGTGCTGAACTGCAGTACAATAGTAGTGAAAGGTAATGTGCTGGTTGCATGATAGGTTTAGAAGATGTAGTGATTGTATGAAATAGGATTGTTATTGCTGAGAATCATCAATGTATTGAAGAAAGACAGCCAAAGGCTCAATGTAAATAACTCCTACATAAAAGGCAAAGAATGTATGAGGCTGTTAAGACTCCCAAAGCGTTTTGATCCTTCCTTATAGAAGTTAACATTTTCTGCCTTAGGGTTTAGGTCTATTTTATTCATTATTTGATTTGTATGTGTGGGTAGTTTTTCTCTTAAAGGCAGAAACTATGCTTGCATTATTCTTAATTTTTCATGCAGTCCCATGTCCAATGTAGATTACTGTGACATATTATTTGAAGTTAATATTGTCACTCATCCTATGGCTCTAAGTCTGCTTAAAAATTGTCAGTTGCTGTTTGATGTATAGTTTGAGTTTTGGTTTCCTCAGCCTGGCTATCAACACTGTCTATAATCTGGTACCAGTCTGAGTTGCTGGATTTATTTCCTGCTTCATGCAATTACAACTTAGCCAAACTTAACTGCTTGGTGTTCTTTGCACATGTTTGCTATGATTTCTTTGAATCTCATTTTGACATATCTCTTGGTCTTCCTCCTGATACACTGTAGTCAGCTGGCTCTTCCCACACTCTTCATGTTTGTCTCCCATGGAATTATTCATTTTAGAGTCTGGGTGCTCATACTGTTTGGCTCTCAACAGGTAGAAACAGAGTTCTATCTGGGTAAATTTGTTAACTGACTGTATGTTTCTAGGTGTGGAGATGAGTGGTAGCATGCTATGGATTAGGTCATTGAGCTAGTGCTGTGGTTTTAGTGAGGGGCTCAGGGTCAGAAAGATAATTCTGCCATCTTTTTAACATGAGTTTTCCTGAAAAATATACAGTGATAACTGCACGAACAAAATTAGTATTTTGAATGAAGCTATGAGAAGATTTTCCAAGCATTTTAGGCAGCTAATGCTGTTGTGTCACATAAATATAAATGTTGGGTTTCCCTGGTGGTTCAGATTGTAAAGAATCCTGCAATGCAGGAGACCCAGGTTCAATCCCTGGGTCAGGAAGATCCCCTGGAGTAAGAAATGGCAACTCACTCCAGTATTCTTGTCTGGAGAATCCCAAGGACAGAGAAGCCTGGTAGGGTACAGTCCATTGGATTGTAAAGAGTCAGCCACTACTGAGCAACTAATACTTCACTACACTTCATGTATACTTAGGAGACATATTCTATAGCTGATTAACAGAAGAAAGAAAAGAACTGAATGAGTTAGAAAAGAAACAAATGAATTATATTTCAAAATTTCAAAGTGTATTTTTTCCCAACCTTTAGCTACTATAATTTAATTGAGAAGCTCTTATGTAGTCAACATGAAAGGGTTACTAAGATGTAATGATAAATGTTTATTGAGTTCTTTGCCATGTACTGTCTTGCCAGTTTCTATCCCTTGGGTCTGTATTGATTGGGACAAGGCCTTGTACCAAGTTTTCTATATTTACATATGCTCAGAAAATCTTATAAATTTTGTTGGGAAAGCTACTTTAACATATTCAGAATGAAAGAATTTAAAACTGTGAGGTTAAATTTTTCATGTGAGACAGATTTCTGTAGATATAAAAAAGATAGGTGTTCCATGCACATGGATTAGAAAAATCTATTCAAGCTTACTTTTGAGTTCATGAATGTTATTTGGAAGGATCCCAGAATGAATTGTGCTGTATGAATGCAAAGAGCTAAAAAAGTGAATTTGAAAGGGGACTACACCAATTTAACTTCAAACATCTAGGTGAAAACTAAAGAATGCTATGAATATCTAGGTAAGTCTCTCTTTTGTGATAAAATATCTGGGAACATAGAAATACTTGGCTAATTGAACATTATAGTTTTTATCAAAGTGACTGGTATCATGGTAGGATCACAAAAGTTGAGGGATAGGAAGGTTAGGGGAAATCACCTGGTTCAGCATCATTTACTCAAAGGCAGAGAAACTCAGATGATACTCCCAGCAACTAGAGTCCAAGTGCCCCAACAGTTAAAATACCCTCAGTTGTTGCTGTGGTTTAATTGCTCAGTCATGTTCAACATTCTTGCGACCCTATGGACTGCAACCTTCTAGGTTCCTCTGTCCATGGGATTTCCCAGGCAAGAATACTGGAGTGGGTTGCTACTGCCTTCTCCAAGGGATCTTTCCAAACCAGGGAGGAACCTGCATCTCCTGCATCACAGGTGGATTCTTCTATTGCTGAGGCACTAAGTAGCCCCAAAATACCCTCAATGTCTTCTCAAGTCAGTCTCTATTATAGTTTTAATTGAGTATTTTAAGTTAGTAAAATATCTGTGCTGATATAATAACAGGAAACCCTGAAGACTAGCTTATTACCTCTCAGGACACATTCATGGAAACAGAGTAGACTATGAGCCAGCTTCTCTAGCAGTTAGAGGCAGGGCCAGCATAGGGGCCTGGGGCAAACTTCTCCATCCTTGCCCCTTAACTCTCTTCCTCTTGGCCTTTGCTCCCTCTGTCTCTCTCTGCACACACACACACACACACACACTCTCTCTCTGTCCTCAGAGCCATCATGCTTGAGAGTTATTCCATCTGTAGCCACAGTGGCATGTGGCTCTCCTAGCCCTGCAGTTCACTACACCCACAAGCTTTCATTGCTGTAATATACTCCAGTGCCACCAAGGAATATTCTAGCAAGAATACGGGGGACTCTGGCTGGCTAGTTGTGTACTAAATGCGCATAGGTCTAATCAGTTATGGCAAAAATGGAAGGGACATTACTGCCTATGGAATTCACTTTAGGTGAGGGAGTAAGGACTCAAGGAAAAAAATGAATGTGGACTACGAAGCATCTCAGAGATTATCTAATAAAACTCACTTTCTTCATTCAGTAAGCATTTATGTAGGGCTTATACCACGTGACGGGTTGCAGAGGTGAATGAATGTGTCAACATCCATGCTAGGACATAAAAGCAACCTGAGCGTCTGTCGATAGAGGAATGGATAAAGAAGGTGTAGTACATATATACAATGAGATATTACTCAGCCATAAAATGAATGAAATAACATTTGCAGGAATGTGGATGAAGCTAGAAATTGTCATACCAAGTGAAGTCAAAGAAAGACAAATAATGTATGATATCGTTTACATGTGGAATCTAAAATAGGGTGCAAATGAGCTTATTTATAAAACAGAAGCAGAATCTTGAATGTAGAAAACAAACTTACAGTGACCAGGCTATAAGTGGGGAGGATAAACTGGGAGGTTGGTATTGACATATACATACTACTATATACAAAATAGATGACTAATAAAAACCTACTGTATAGCACAGGGAATGCTACTCACTACTCTGTGATGACCTATATGGGAAAAGAATCTTTAAAAAAAGAGTGGACACATGTATAACTGATTTACTTTGCAATAACCCTGACACAAATACTACGTGGTAAATCAATTATACTCCAAAAACAATTTAAAAAATAGTCAGCATACCTGGCTTCATCTAAGTTACAGTCTAACTTCAAGAACACTGAGATAGGTGCTGAGGGGGTGCATATGTCAACAGGATGCATTCTCTGATTTCTGGGAAAATGTTTATAGTTACAAGCTAGAACTCAAGTGTAGAAAACTAACAGTTGAAGAGATTCAATATTCTGTATAATTTCCCTTTTATGACGTTACTAAATCAAATCTATCCACATTTTCAAGTACCTACTGAGTAGTATTCTAGGCACTTCATGGGAAGCAAAGGAAAAATAATATAGGTCCTACCGACTAGAAGATTAAACACTGTTGGGGAAATAATTTACTCAGAGAACAACTATAGAATTTAAATATGTGTAATTAAGTTTATGCTGGAAGCCAGAGATGCAAACTGCACTCAGAGAAAAGACAAAATGTCTCTAAGTTAGGGTCACCAAAGAAAACCATCACAGGACATGTGAACCATTGCGAATATGAATATGACAACCGTCTTATATCCTATAATTTATGGTCTTTTCTAGTGAGGCATTAAAAAATGGTATATTTTTCTATTAGTACTAATGGAAATCCATTAATCATGAATACATGTAATCTGTAAAGCCTTGGGATGAGAAATGGGTGCCAAACATAGACATAGAATTGCAAGATTGGGTGACGTTCTAGTTCAGTAAGGATTCATCTCAAAGAGATTTACTGATGGATGAAGGTGGTACACAAAAGGCAGATGATGGAGATTATTTTCACAGGTTAGTGCTGAGTTACCACCAACAGAGGAATAAGTAAATATTTTTCCATTGAGCTAGTTGAATGCGATATATGGGCGTTAGGCAGTATTTGGGTAAGAATAAATAACAGCAAATAACAGCAACAGAAGAGCCTCGCCGGCTACAGTCCATAGGGTCGCAGAGTCAGACATGACTGAAGCAACTCAGCAGACACACACACAAGCAAAACAACATGCTCCCTCTTAGGCCTGGTTAGGGGCTACCAAGGTGGCTTAGTGGTAAAGAACTCGCCTGCCAATGCAGAAGGCAAGACGTGGATTCAATCCCTGATTTGGGAAGATTCAGCTGGAGAAGGAAATGGCAATCCACTCCAGTATTTTTGCCTGGGAAATCCCATGGATGGAGGAATTTGGCAGGCTACAGTCTATGGGGTTCCAAAAGAGGCAGCCACGACTGAGCAACAACCACAAACACTTAAATGACCCCATGGTTCTTATGTTTCTTGATGCTCTTACCCGTCATTTATGATGTAAATTATAAGGAAAAAATAGCACAAAATTAGATATTATGGAACAGAAGTTGTATATTAAAATAAAAATTTTATTTAACAAAACTCTTAAGATGCCCCAGGAGTACACTTTTACCTTAACAAGAAACATAATATAAATATATATCACATGTGATACAACATATTATTGTTATTTGTATCCTTTTTGAATTTGGGTTCATACTCTTCCCATTTAATAAAGCCGGTGCCAAGTAACTTTAGTTATATTTCCTTGTTAAGAATTACAAAAAAAATTTTTTTCCCCTGTTCCTTAGACATTTTGTTTTTAACTAAATATCTTTGTGAGATGATTGGCTTTTAGGTAACTTTCTGGAGTTCTCAGAGTTTCCAGTAACCTAACTTGGAGAAAGAAGTGGAAGAAATGCCATTCCTACGACGTAAGGGGACTCCTGAGGACTAGAGAGCTTAAGGCTCGTATGATCAGAAGTCTTCCAAGGAGGATGTCGTCTGGATGTTGGGTGATGAACACTTGGCACACAGTTCCTAAACCCAGAATCTTGCTTTGGCTTTCCCCTTCCCAAATGAAGCAGCCTGAAAGTATTTTTCTGATCATTAATTATTGTTCCTCCAGTGTGACTTTTATGACTAATTATCACCTCAGAAGGAAGTCTCAGCATTCTGCACCATGGTTATGTTGTTCCCTGGTAAGCCTTGGGCAGAGCTCAGGCTGTTGGGAGTATTCTGATTGGCTGGAGCAATGAATAAAGTCATTTGCCTCCCAGTGAGACCTTCTTCTATTAAATTGATCCATGGGGATTCTCACCAACACTGCAAAGACAGACAAATACTCTTTTAAATTAACTCCCTAGCCAACAAGTCAGTAAAATCATAAATTATTTATAACTATTAGCTTAAAGTAACCTCTGTTGCTGTTTGCCCTTGCTGCTATGCCTTCAAAGAAATGTATTCTGTATTTAACCTGATGTGATTTAAGTCTTTTAAGAGGAAAAAAATATTGAATTTTTTCTGATTACATTTTTTTCTTACTTTCCACCTATTTGTTTCTATTAGCAGCTTCCCTGGTGGCTCAGATGGTAAAGAATCTGCCTGCAGTGCAGGAGACCTGGGATTGACCCCTGGATTGGGAAAAATCTCCTGGGGAAGGAAATGGCAACCCACTCCAGTATTCTTGCCTGGAGAATTCCGTGGACAAAGGAGCCAGGCAGACTGCAGTCCAGGGGGTTGCAGAGTCGGATATGACTGAGTGACTAAGCACCTGACTGAGTGACTTAAGCACCTTAGCACATGGTGGTGGAAGTTTCTTGCTTTTTTCCTTTCAGTCCATCGTCAGAATTGTACAAATCCTGGCATCCCTCCTGGTTTCCCAGGTGGCTCAGTGGTAAAGAAACTGCTTGCAATGCAGAAGACTCAGGAGAGGAGGGCTGGATGTCTGAGTATGGAAGCACCCTGGAAAAGGAAATGGCAACCCATTCCAGTATTCTTGCCTGGAAAATCCCACGGACAGAGGAGCCTGGTGGTTACAGTCCATGGGGTCTCAAAAGAGTCCAATGTGACTCAGCAACTGAACAACAACTCTCTTCCACCTATACTTCCTACCTAGGATAACTTATCTGTGAACTTTTCTCTAACTCATTATCTGATTTCACCTCTTTCCTTTTGCTCAAGAATATAATTTTGCAGTTTTCTCATATTCTCTGTGAACTGAAACACTGACCATTGTATGACACAAATGGATATTTTGAACCAACTAACAAAGTTATAACAAATGACTCTATGGCCCCGTGTTCAACACAACTAATGCAGTGGAGTATGATCTTATGCTTATTTTTATACATTTATTTTATTCATTTTATCTCAGCATAAATCTGAGCACTTCTATACATTTTATTCTTTAAAAAGAATTCAAATTAAGCAATTAATCAGATTGTGAAAGAACTGTGAAGATATTCACACGATATTTTTTTGAATACTGATGAAATTCTTTAGTGAATTTTGGCTTCAGTTGAAGGTAGCTAGAAAAGTAATGCTAATTAGACATATTTGCTTATTCTCAACATTTAATCTCATACATTCAGGTCTTAAAATGTGCAAAGACAATATAAATTATATTGTATAATATAACCCAGAGGACTAAATAATGTTTGTGATAGATGGCTAATATAAAAATCAGACCTGCATTCTATGGTCCAGGTAAAGAAAAATTAAATCATGTTAAGAAATGGAGTATTCATTCCATTAACATGATAGACAATTGAGCAATTCTGATAAAATTTAAAAATTTAAATTTCCCTGAATAAAGCTAAGTTTCAGAAACACATTTTGACAAAGTAGGAACCAAAGGTATCATATAAAGTAATGAAGTGAGATGTAAAGAAAACCACACTTTATGAAATAATATTTCACCATGTTTTGACTCTGCTTTTTTAGAAGCTTCCTTTTTATTCCCATTACTATTCTTGAGAGTAACACTTGGGTGACCCTTGAGTACATGTCTTTTCAAAATTCTATGTGATTAAATGGAAAGTACAGACTAAGNTAAGTACAGTTGTTACAAAATGAAATATGATGCTTGTCTTGAATAGAAGTATTTATGCAACTGTTTGAGGTTTGAAGCTACACTAGCTTCTTTTTCATGAAAAAATACTTTTATTTCAAACAATGACTGACATGGAACATAATATATATTTAAAATAAAGACTAACACCATAACTATTCAGACTTGGATGTTCAAAAGTTAGTTTCTTGAAATCATCAGGAAAATGAGATTGCCACTTCAAGGATAATAACTGACAATATTTGTTGCCAAATGATTACACTAGACATTTCCAGTGAAAATTAGAATTTCCCCAAATTGATATCCATCGTCATGTGCTTGAGAGGTTCTTAGTCTCAAAGACTTTTCTGATGAAGTCATTGGTGATAATAATAAATGTGATGTCTTGATATTGTATAATAAAATGTGTCAACATTTTGATCACCTGTATAATTCAGTGAACAAGTATATTTCAAATGACCAATAACATCCAATGATCATGGATGTTATCCATGATTTAGTACATGGGTAAATGATTCATTTGGAACTCAGAAAAATGAATTTAATATCAGTTCAGTTCAATCGCTTAGTTTCCGACTCTTCGTGGCCTCATGGACTGCAGCATGCCAGGCTTCCCTGTCCATCGCCAACTCCCAGAGCTTGCTCAAACTCATGCAGTAGAGTACAAAACTACATTGATCAAATTCAGATTCCACATTGCAGTTAACCTTTATTTTTTTTTTATTTATTTTTAATTTTAATTTTTACTTTATTTTACTTTATAATACTGTATTGGTTTTGCCATACATTGACATGAATCCATCACGGGTGTACATGTGTTCCCAAACATGAACCCCCCCTCCCACCTCCCTCCCCATAACATCTCTCTAATATAAATTTATTTATTTTAATTGGAGGTTAACTACTTTAAAATATTTTAAAAACCACAACTTTGTTGTAAAAGCAAGCAAAAATACCCACAATTATCTAAAAATTGTTTAAAACACTCTTCCAGGTACGTCTGTGTGGAGGCAACAGATGGAATGCACCAACAGATATGATAACCCTGCTGTTTTCTGTTAAGCCAGACTTTAAAGAGATGTGCAAACTTGTAAAATAATTTCCCCCTCTTTTTTGAGATGGTTTTATGGTACTTTTAAATAAAAATACATTATTTACATTAATCTCAAATGTATTTTATTGTTATTTAAATTGAA